>RJWM01021972.1:9491-34547 GCA_004363535.1 Dasyprocta punctata | reverse complement strand
TGGATGTCAGGGACTGCGTTCCGGCGGCCTGTCCGGTCACAGGAGATGAAGTCCGAGTAGGAGGACTCGACCTCCATCACGCCTGTCGCATTGCTCTCAGGCTGTGGAGACAGAAGCGCAGAGGTGAGGCACCGTCTTCTGACAAAATGACAGTTACTCCCCTTTTCACTGAAGACAGAGCAGAAAGCATAAAAAATATAATTCTACACCCAGACAGCCACCACCAACATTTTCAAGTACATACATTCGGTCTTTTACAGATAAACACAACTCCTTTATCCATATCACTCGCCAGGCACTGGCTAGGTGCAGCACCTGTAGCAATGAAGGAGCCAGCCTGGGTCCCCGCCACAGAGAGCCTTCCACCCCAGGATGCCTCCTTGGCGCATACCCGCCCCCTCTGCAGCCCCCCAGCCGCAACACTCACTTCCTCCCCAGCTACCCTCTCATCCAGCCACAGAATTTACAAGCTGGAGGCTGCATCAAACTACCAAGGACCCAAGCACTTAGTATCTAGTACCACGGCCTGGGCATCATACCACATGTTGTGCTTTACAGCCTACTTTCTGCAGCAAAGAGCTTGCCCTTCTCTGGGCTCCAGGTTCCCCAAAATCAAGGTGAAGCCCTAATTCGGTGGGAGGCAATTCTCCTTGTTTCCAGCAGATGGCGCCCAAGGCCTAGCTTTCTCAGTTGCCTTCTTCCGAGCCATTGCCCTGGTAAGCGCTCCGGCTTCAGAGGTGAAGGACTCCCAGGGGCCCTTCCTTCTGCCTGAGGACACCGCGCAAAGCTTCAGGCCAGGGGGATGACCTGTTGAAATAGCGCTAACAGTAGCGACGAGCACAAATTACAATGGCAATGCTAACGTAAGAGAAAAGGTACCGTTGCTCACGTTTTACTTAATGGTCAGCACAGCCCGCTGCGCAGATTCGGCGCTGTGACTCAGACAGGTCTCGGGCGGACGCCTCTGGCCCGGGGCCCAGGCTTCCCCTCCACGCCACACCTGCTGCCCGCGGGCAGGCTCAGACCCCAGCGGGTCACGGGCCTGTTTGGAGGCGGGTATCTGGATTTACCAAATCAAACTGAAAGGCTTAACCCCGACAGCTGAGCTGACAGACACAGGCTGCCCTACCCCCAGGTTCTCCACACAACGCCTGGTAAGCAGCAGGTGCCCCATAAATACTCTTTGGATTAAATTTCTGTTGACCCATTCTCAGCACCCACTACCTGTCTGAGGGGATGAAGAGGCCACCAGGGACAGCTAGGGACGCCCCTCCGGCCGCCACAGGCCACCACAGCGCGCTGCGGGCTGCTGTCGGCCATCCCCAGGATGCGCCCCCCCGGGGCGGAGTCACAGCTCCCCTGCAAGGCCGTCCTCCCGCTGGAGCAGGCTCTGGGGCTCTGCCTTGGCCCTGGCCCTGGGTGACCGCCCGAGCTGCGCGGGCAGAACGCCTCCCCTGCTGGCACACCGCAGGCCCGGGGCGAGCTCCAAGCCCAGTCCTGGAGGCCCTGAGCAGCACCAGCGCACGGGGGTTCCCAGCCTGGGCCTGAGGGGCGCGCCAGTCAGAGCACAGATACTCTTCCTCACTGGTTATCTGCTCTTCACAGCCAATGGCAAATGAGGAAATAAAAGAAAATCACCAGAGTTGAAGATCGTGCCCAAAAATGGTCCCTCTCAAACCCTGTTACTGAGATGGAAACTGCCAGACCCTCTCTGGGGAGTGATTTTTTTCCCCCCGGTACCGGGGATTGAACTCACAATCTCACGCCTGTCAGGCGCTTAAGCCACTGAGCCAAACTCCTAGCCCTAGTTTTTTGAGGCAGGGTTGCACTATATAGCTCAGGTCGGCCTTGTGCTTGCGTTGTAGCCCAAGCCAGCCTCGAACTCACAACGCTCCTCCTACCTCAGCCTCCTGAGTGCTGGGATTAAAGGCATGCGCCACCACGCCCGGTTGGGGGAGCGATTTATTGATATGGATCAAGAAACTTCAAACTTTTTAATATCCCTGAGTCACTAAGTTGGTTTATCATAAGTTATTCTAAGGAAATAACCAAAGTTATGGATGAAGATAAATGTACAAAAATGTTCATCACAGTATTAAAACTAGCAAAAGCTAAAGACGGCAAAATAAGTTCTTAAGCAAACATGTCAAATGTCCTAAATGGGCAATAGAAAACTATATACAGATATAACTAACGTCTACCAACTGAAATAGCATTCAAGAATTAACATGTTTGTAAACATCTTTTTAAAAATTAGGAAAATGTGCACATATATAATTAAATGAAAAAGATCTCAAGCATACCATTATATGTATTTATATTAAAATTTCAAGTGACTTAAAATTCTTTTTGGTTCTTTTGAGACAGGGTCTCACTACATAATTCAGGCTAGCCTTGAATTCACTATGTAGTCCAGGTTGTCCTTGAACTCATGGCAATCTTCCTGCCTCAGCCTCCAGAATGCTGGGGTTACATGCATACAGCACCATGCCTGACTAAAATATTTTTGCTTTGTAAATTTTTTACAGTGAAAGCACTTATGTTATTATTTATTTATGTTATTTATTTCTGTGGTGCTGGGGACAGAACCCAGGGGCTTGTGATGCTAGGCAGGTACTCTACCATTGAGAGACATCCCCAGCCTCTAAACTGTTTAATTTTTGAGTATGTGAGATATGGCATAAAACTCAAAAGAGACAAAAGGAAAGACAGCATTCAGTCTTCCGACCACCCCATCCCAGACACCCTTTTCAAGACACTTTCTTGTATACTTCCAGAGGCAGTCTATGCAATGTATAAATTTCCTCTCTCCCATTTTCTTTTATTTAAAACAAAATTTTATTGTCCATCTTGCTTTCTTCATTTAAAAACAAACTACCTTGAAACCACTCACACTGACTATATGAAAACACTGGAAATAAAATCAATGTCCACATAGACTTAAATTTTTCTTTTTATCAGCAGCATGATATTCTGTTGTCTCAATGCTGTAAACTGATTGCATACATCCCTACTGATGAATTTTGAGATTGTTTCCATAAAAGTAAAATTATAATTCATGTGGTGGTGCATGTCTGTAATTTCAGCACTTCGGGAGGCTGAGACAGGAGAATCACAAATTGAACCCAGCCCAGGAAACTTAGCAACTTAGTGAGACCTTGTCTCAAAATTTAAAAGAGAGGATAGGAGATGTAGCTCAGTGTGAAGGCCCTGGGTTCAATCCCCAGTACCACCAAGAAAAAAAGGTAAAATTGGCACATCAAAGGATCTGTGATTTTATTGTAGTTAAGTACTGCCGAATTATCCTCCATAGAGGCTTTTAAATTTCTGTCTCAGTCCATTTTGTGCGTTAAAACAAAATACCTGACACTAGGTAATCTGCCAAGAGCAGAAATTTCTTTTTCACAGTTCTGGAAGTTGGGAAGTCAAAGATCCAGGTGTTGGCATCTGCTTAGGGCTGCCCTCCCCCTCAACCTCCAGAGGGGAGCAGGAGGTCAGGAGCGGAGGAGGGGCGCACCCCCAGTCAGGCTCTTTCTTATTGTACACGTTTGCGCAACATAACGAATACATTCACTGTAGGTCGCTGGTACATGCGCATGACACACCTTCATTCTGTTTCATAAAGGCATGTGATCTAATCAACTCTCAAAGACCCTGTCCCTTTAATACTATCCCTCAGGCAACACCTGAAGTTTGGATCAACACATTCAAACCATGGCTATTCCCCTTAGGGTTAGGTTCGTACGAGGAGCACAGTGCTTCATCATATTCTTATGAATGCAGTTTTGCTTGTAATCTATTTCTGTTGTTGTTGTTGTTGTTGCTATGGGTATTGAACTCAGGGCCTTGTGCATGCTAGGCAAGCACTCTACCACTGAGCTGCAAACCCAGCCCCTTTGCTTGCAATCTAAAGGGTAAAAAACAGCAGCTGGTTATTTCAGTTTGTATTGCTCTGTGAGTAAAGCAGGACATGAAAAATATGCATTTCCTTTTCTGTTTCTTAAAATCATTCTTCCTATTTTTCTAATGAACTGTAGGTTTTTTTAAATTGATTTGTAGGACTTCTTCAGTCTAACACTCTCCCAGCTGAGCTATTTCAGCCACCCCAAGACTTCTTAATATATTAAGTCGATCTTTTGTCTTAAGAGGAGTTGCTCTTTGACTTTATTTTTAGTATTTCTCCCCCAACATAGTTTTATTTTCGTACAATCAAATTGATCCATTTTATGGCTTCTGGGTTTTGAAACATACTTAGAAATGTCGTTCTCACTCTGAGATTAGTAATGAATTCTCTCATTTATTTGCTACTTTTATGGCTTCATTTTTCATATTTAAATCTCTGGTTAGTCTGCTATAGGTATGAGTTACAGATCTACTTTAATTTTTTTCCACCTATCTCAAAATCATTTGTGCAAGAATCAATCATTTCCTCATTGTGTGAAAACTTACCATTATTATACACAAAATTGTGTATCTGGGTTTGTGTCTAAACCCTCTAGTCTTTTAAACTGGTTGCATGTCCTTCAGTCATGTTTTTGTTTTTTTTTTTGTTTTTTTTTGTACTGGAGGTTGAACTCATGACCTCACACATGCCAGGCAGGGTCTTGTGCCACTGAGCTAAATCCCCAATCCCTTGTCTTTTGTTCTGCAATGTGGGAGATAAAATATAGGGTCCCTCATATGTCAGTCAGTCTACCACTGAGCCACATCCCCAGCCCTAACATTGTTTTATATTAATTATATATGAGTTTTATGCTTTTTAATTTCTTTAATAATCCCCCTTCCATGAGGGCAAGCACTGTGCTATCTTTCATTGCCCAATGTATCCTGAATTGCCAGTCCAATGCCTGGCACATGCGCACTTCATACTTACTAAATAAATAACAAATTGACGTGTGAGTGCTGCTTCTGACCAACAAGCTAGATCCTTCCATGTGTTCTCTCGTGTGACTCGTAAAGCACCCTATGAGTAGGTACTACTGTAATCCCCATTTTAGAAATGAGGAAACTGAGGCTCAGAGAGTGAAGTAACTTCCTTCAACCTTGCAGAAAGTCTTTTTTCTCCTAGTCCAACGCCTGGAGTAGCAGAATACCCACTAATGCCCTCCTTTGCTCCCTTCTGAGGTGTCTCCTCTCATCGCCCCATACATCTCATCCTCTCTTGTGACATCACCTTCTATTCATTCAAAACTGATTCCCTGATTGGGGGGATACAGGCATCCAACAGAGGCTAAAGAACAGAATTACCTCCCCCACCTCCAGTACTCTCACTCCTTTCTCTTAGTCAGAAGCCCCCTTCACAATCCACTGCCCAAGTCAAAACCCTGAGAGCCTTCGCTCATGCTTTACCTCATCTTCTTCCTCACGAAGCATCCTGCACCACAGGCCCAACCACCTGCTTCCATCACTTCTTTCCAAAATACAGCAAGCCCTACCACCCACTTTCTCCACACAGCCATGGCCCCAGTTAGTTATTATCTCTACCTGGCCCAGTACGGCCTTCTCTGATTGGGTCTTCTTGCCTCCAGACTGCTCATCTATTTCCTGCTTCTTCCTCCCTCACCTTCATCCTCAATTCATCCTCAGGCCCTCTACCTTCCCCTTGAAAGAGGGGGACTTACACGTGGCAGTCAGTTCACACATACCAGCTCAGAAACCTTCAGTGATCAAAAAGAACAAGGTAGAGCCAGGCAAGGTGGTGCTTGCCTGTAATCCCAGCACTTGGGAGGCGGAGGCAGGAGGATCACCTTGAGTTCAAATCCAGCCTGGGTTACATAGTGAGTTCAAGGCCAGACTGAACTGCATGCATAATGAGACCCTGTCTCAAAAAAAAAAAAAAAAAAAAAAAGAATGTTCTCAATACATAATTCTTTGTCTGTCCTGACTCCTAAGTTTCCCATCTTTTTGCTCCTAAGTTCTGAGTCTGGTTGTTTATATCCCATGGCCTGTTACATATCTCCAGCCAAGAGGCAGCTTTGACGCATTTGGAAATATCACAGGACTTGGCCCATAGCAGATGCTTAGGAAACAGTTGTTCAACTAATGAAAAGTTTGTAGTGGAATGTAACTAACAGGGCTCCCAGAGCTCATCTATTTTTTTTTTTATTTTATTTTATTTTTTTATTTAAGGGAAAATAGATACAGAAGATAGGAACAAAAATCAAAAAAGACAGACAAACAACAACAACAGATCTGATACGATAACATTGTAGGTTTACACACTGAGGTGGTTGAAGTTTGACAGTAGTTACAATATTGCATTTCGTTACCTTCATAGGGGTTGATCATATTGAAAGATATAGACATGTAAGATTTATCAGTTCGGGTATATTAATTTTTCTTTTTCAATAGCTATTATATTTAGCAATACGGTTTTTTTAAACTGTCTTATTTGTGCATATTTATAAATTTATGTCTTTTTCCTTTTCTCGTCCTTCCTTCCTTTCCCCTGAGAATACCTCTTGTTATTATTGAAATAACTACCCATAACATCAGGTCTAATATGATCAAGTGAAATAATTCAGAGTGAAACCAATAAAGCATGTAAGAATGGTCATACATAAAAGAAACAAAAAAGTAAAGAGATCAGCAAACAACAACAACATTTTCGATACCGTAAAATTATAGGTTTAGGAATTTAGATGGTTGGAATTTTACAGCGGTTGCAACATTGTATATTGTTGCCATTAAGGGGGCTGTTCAAATTGACAGGTAAAGACATGTAGGATTGATCTGGTCTTATGAATATCAACTTTTCTCTCTCACCAGTTAATGCATTTAGTAGTATAGACTTTTAAACTATCTTATGAATACCCTTATATAAAACTATGTCTTTTTTCCATACCTTCCTTCCTCGGTTCCCCTTGTAATACCTCTTACTGTCTTCCAACTAAATGCCCTTACCAATTGGCCAAATATAGTCGAACGAAATAGTACTGAATAAAACCAATAACAAATAAGACAATGGAGGCAATACATAGTAATGGAATGTTAATTTCTATAATGCCTCATGTTAGCTTCAAGGCAGTTGCCTGTATCATCTGTTGTAACACAATCATACTAAGATAGGTTAAAATCCCTCAAAACAGAGCAGCGAAAGTAATACCTGGTTTTGAAGCAAGGTGATCATGTATCACTGAAGGCTACCCTTATAAATTTTGTTATCTTTACAATAGCTGTCTTTGTCATCATTTATGATGAAGATAGGCCGGTCGAGGTAGAATAGGGTTAAACTAAACAGCTCATTGAAAACAATAGTGGACTTAAATCCCGTTAATGGATTATTCATATATCTGCCCTGCTCGGTGGCCAGAGCTCATCTAGACAATCATCTCAGTTGGAGAAATGGAGGCTCAGAAAGGGAAAGTGCCTTGTCCAAGGTTCCTGAATCTGGGGGTCCAAACCCTGGTCCAGAGGTCCTTCTTTCACACCACACCGTCCTCTTAGGGGACCAGGATGACATCACAGATCCCTGAGGCAGGGGCTGCACCGGGGCAGAAGGTATCTAGTGCTGTTGTACAGTTCAGCTTCCCTGTGTGTCAGCTGTGAGTCTGGACAACTTCCTTCGCGACAGCACCTTGAGACAACAGTAACAGCTCACATTCGTGGGGCTACTGGGAAGATCCAATGAGTCAACAATGCTTAAAGAGCTAGCTAAGTTACATGGAATGTTAGAAGTAGACAAGAAAATTAGTGTTGTCCATTTGTGGGGTGAGTTATCAGCAAAATTTTCCTTTTGGCATTTCCTTTAACTCCTTCATTTTTTAACTCTGTATTTACTGGTGCCAAAGAAGCCCCAAACTTATACCTCCTTCGGTCCTTTCTGCTAAGTGGAATATAAATTCTACAAAAGTAGTGACCCTGGCTGCATGAGTACTGTAACACCTGAAAGGCCCAGAATACCACTGAAGTTTAATGACTATCTGATGAATCAGTAAATGGTAGATGCTCTAGATTCCAATGCAGAAGGAGCAAAGGATGTGCAGTCCTGCGTCACACAGCAGCCAAAGGTCTGGTTCCTCTCTCCCAGTTTCCTCCTACCCCATCTGAATAATGAAGATTGAAATGCAATCTCTACATCTTTTCCAGTAATAACATTTCATTCATTCCTTGTCTACTGAGCACCCTCTATATGTGAGGCACTGTGCCAGGCATGAGATGTACTAATTAGAGGCTAAATAAGACATTTACAATCTGATACAAGAAAAAGGCACTGACCAAGTTAACTAGTCTCTCGTGACAGATTACAGTATGTGCTACACAACAAATGAACAGGGTTCTCTGCTGTGTAGATGATTCAGTTCAAGATGCTATGGTCAGGGAAGGCTTCCTCAAGGTGGTGGCTCTGGGATAACATTTCAAAAAAAAAGTGGGTAGAGCATGATCCAGGCAGAGCTAACAGCCAATCCAAGTCCAATACCTCTCATCTAACATCTATCTCAGATTGAGTTCTACAGGATGCTAAAGAATGAAGCTTGCTGGGCACGATGGCACATGCCCGTAATCTCAGCACTTGGGAAGCTGAGGCAGGAGGGCTACTGTGAGTTCAAGGCCAGCCTGAACTCATATATAGTGGGAAAAAAAAGAAAAAAAAAAGCAACTCTTCCTCATCCCCTGGAGGTTTGGGGCCTTTGTGGCATCTCCATACTTGTAAAGCATGTGACTGAATACTTGTGATGAGAGGGAGGACCCCAAACTGGCAGGGAGGAGCTTATTTATATACCCTGGCCCCAGGCCTCTCTGGCCAAGGTCAGACGCTGTAGCACCAGCAGGTGCTTGACCTGGGCATGCCAGGTTTCCCCACAGGAAGCCACTTCTCCCTTGGGTTTTAATTATTCTCCCAGCTTGTAAACTGAAGAGGCCGCAGGCTCTGCCAAGAGCTACACAGCCTGTTCCAAGTCTGCAGCTATGAGTCCTCATCCGCTAGGGCAGATTCCATTACAGCTCCAAATTATTTTCCAAATATACTTGAAAGGTCAATTTCCTGTTTTATTTTTCTTTTTAAAAAATTAAATATTTGCAGAAATCATACAAAAAGGAAACAGACTTTGCAGAGGACACGGAGCATAACAGCAAGACCTGGCCCCACGGGAGAGGGTGTTTGGGAATCAGCACATTGCTCTGTATGGTTTCTCTGAGAAAGAAAGAAGGGTGAACACCTGACGGAAATGCTAGGGTCTGCTGAACCGGCATTCATTCCCCAAAATCAATGAGCAGCACTTCTCTCTGTGATGGGAAACCAGAACCAGAGCAGCACTGAAGGGAGCAGAAAGGGCAGGGCCCACCGGGAGCAGGTTCTGAGAAGCAGGAAGGGGCAGGGTCGCTGGCTGCACCCAGGCTTTCTTAGAGCCTTAGGGACTGGCTCAGCGTCACCAGCGAGGACAGAGTCTGCTGCCAGCACAGTCTGCTGCCCATTTAAAGAGTGGTCCTGGCTGAGGCTTTGTTTAGTGACAGAGAGCCAGGCTGTGGCCTCTGTGTCCGGAAGGCTCAGACTCGCACTGGCCCAGGCGAAGGTGGCACTGAGACCTGCTTTGGGAGTGGCGTGGTGAGGAGGAAAGAGCAGGGTGCTGGAGCCGGACAAAGTCCTCAGTGACTTTCATACCGCAAGGGTCCGTGGATACTTTTCTGTCTTCTTCTAACGTCCTTCTTCTCAAACTACTCTCCTTCTGGGGCTTTTAGAGATCACAACCCCTGGGCCTCTCTCCAACCTCTCTGGCAGCTCCAGACAGGTGCCTCCCCATGTTGGGACATTTATATTAGAGTCCCTACCCCAGGACCCCCATCCTACTCCGTATTTGCTCCCTGAAAGTTTTCATCCTTTTCCTTATATAGTATTCGCCCATCACCCAAAAAGCCCTAAGCCTCTCTTTAGAGCTCTGGATTTGTAAACTATACTGCCCACTTTGTGGTGTTAGCATTGTAAACTTCAAGTGTCTAGTTGCCAGCCTGCTTCTGCCCAGCCTTTCCCGGCTCAGCGAAGGTGCCAGCGTCTGTCCAGGATGTTGGGAGCTGGGAACCTGGAAGCATTCTTGATCCTCCTCCTCTTCCACCATTCACCATTTGTCATCAGGTCTTTTATTTCTACTTAGAGTTTGTACTTGCCCACCTGCTCCTCCGTGTGCACCACTGGGCTCTGTCACAGCTCACCTGGACCCCGCAGAGACCTCACTGTGACCCTGTTCTCTCTCACCCCCAGCTCAAGGCCAGCTTCTTGCACAGCCAGAGTAATGTTCGCACAACAGAAACTGGGCCATGGGATTCCCCAGTTTCCCTCACCTCTGACGCTTTCCATTCCACACTGAGCAGGATCCAGATCTGACCCTGGCTTCCTCTGCAACCTTTCATCTCATTCCCACTCTCTTCTTGGCCCATTCTGCTCTGACCACACTGGCCTCTCATTAATTCCTCAAACCAATTTAAGGCCTGACCTCAAGGCCTCTACTTGACTATTGGCTTTGCCTGCAACACTCTCTGCCCCTTGCTCTCTATAGAGCCTTTAAGTTGATTGGCAGAATTCTGGCCTCGGGCTTTCAAATGTTCCTGCTCTGAGACCTACAAGGCGGAAGGTCTCCAGTTACTTGGCACCCATGATGCATATCAAGAAAGCCTGGGCTCAGCTGCCTGCAGGCTAAAGTGACATAGCAGACACAGCAAGGGTTTGAGTGTTTCATCTCTGCATCTATAGCTGGACTGTGTGGTTGCTAAGCATCTTACCCCTGGCCTTAAACATGGATGTGAGAATTAACCACAGCCCACGTTTATGGAGGCCTTACTGCATGCCAGGCTGTACCAAGCATCTTACAGACTTTACCTCTTTTAATTTTATACTAGCACTATGAAAAAGAAACTATCAGTATTACCATTTTACAGAAGAAGTAGCTGAGGCCCAGAGAGGTCAGCAACTTATTCAAAGTCATATGTCTAAAACATGGAGCAGGACCAAGCCATCTCCATGGCTGTAAAGCATGGAGATGAATTAGCATTGTGTTTGGCACCAATCTAGTAAGGATCTGTTAAAAAGTCCATTCTTTTCGCTGTCTTTCTTCTCACTCCCCTACCTTTAGTCCCAAGCCTCATTATAAAGCATTTCTTTTTTTCTTCTTTCTTTCTTTCTTTCTTTCTTTCTTTCTTTCTTTCTTTCTTTTTCTTTCTTTCTTTCTTTCTTTCTTTCTTTCTTTCTTTCTTTCTTTCTTTCTTTCTAGATAAGAGTCTCACTATGTAGTTCAGGCTGGCTTCAAACTCGTGTAGCCCAGGCTGGCCTCAAACTCACAGTGATCCTCTTGCCAGGATTGCAGGCAGGCACCACCATGCCTGGCCATGTAAAGCATTTCTGAAGGGAGAATTGTGAAGCACTTCTGCAAGACAGGGAGGAAATCCCAAGAGAACACTCTACCACACTGGCCAAAACAAACACCCAAATTCATTTTACTCATGCTCAAGCAAAATTCTGTTTTGAATTTTCAACTGGAGGTAAAATGCTTCAGAGTTTTGTGGCCACATTCTATTTTTTGGAATCAAACTTTCTAGTAATGGTGAAAACAATTACTTCGGGGTAAAAATCTTAAAATTCTCACCCCCTCAGCACCTATTCCTGTCCTGTGTCAGAGCAGTACTATTGCTTCATGTAGAGCTGGGAAGTAGAAATGTGACACAAACTCTCTCTAAGCCATGAGAGTTTGTGCTTCGATGGAGGACTCTGCAACCAAGTGTGACAATCAACTGGACTGCTGCTTGATGGCCAGAATCAACTGGACTGCTGCTTGATGGCCAGCACGTGGGTCTCCCTGGCCTCCTCTGTTTACACATTATCTAAGCTCAGTGGAGGCTCAGTCAGCTACAAAGCAAGCTTCTCAAATGTGGGAGACAATTTGAGTGACTCCCCTCCAAGGCAGAACAATTGCTGCAACTTTGATGATATCCAGACTTATTTCCTTATACTGATATGTACAGAGCTGACTATGGTATTTCCTTCTCTCTTCAGTTGGCTCTAAGCATTGCAAATAAGGCTAGCTGAGGTACTGATGTAATCTCTAAAGCCATCAGACAGTCTCCTGTTTCCTAGCATAGTGCTCTCTGTAAAAGATATGAGCACAGTGGGATGGCAGAGTCAGTGAGCTCCAAGAATGTCAACTGGGTATGAGCCTCCAGATAAAGAGGCTATGAGTCCCCAGGGCACAAAAGTTTACATATCAGAAATTGAAGCAACAGCCTCCAAAAACAATACAGTTGCTACGTTAATTGAATTATGTAAATTGATCCTTCTGCATATTGTTATCTCTGCATTTTGCAAAGATGCTTTTCTCCCTACCTGGCTAGCCAGCTCAAGTTACTCACATAGTTCCCGCCATCCTCACTGTCACTCACCCTCGAGCCACCCCCTTCTTCACAAGATAATAAATTCTGGGAGAGGCCTTGGATCAGGGCCTTGGTCCACACATCCTCACAAGGATTGGACTCAGGACCCCTTCACTGCCCTTAACTTTGAATATGTCTTGGTGTTTTCTCGCCGTGTGTTGCATTAGAGATAGTAGATTGGAATTAACTTGCCGGGATTCCAATAATGTCTCAATGGGATGATAAATAAAACTTCTTGGATTGTGAGGAACACTGGAAAAGCAATTACAATACTTGGATTACCGTACTCAATACTTGGGAATACAACACCAAAGAGTGGCAGCCTCCATCTACAGTGAAAGGAGAGGCAGGAAGGGAAAATGAGGTCACTTCCAAACAGGATGCCAGAGGTCCAGGGTCTGAGTTGAGCTCCATCTCTGCTGGTGCCAGGCTGGGTGCCTCTGGGCATGGTTCTTCCCCTCCAACCTCAAGGGTCTCACGGTGAATGAGCGGTAAACTGGTCCTCTCTGTGGTGGTTTTAAAACATATCTACAAATTCTTTGACACTCCTCCTGCCAAGAGTGGAGTCTAATTTGAATCCTCTTGAATGAGTTGGCTTTAGTGACTATTAACTATTTTCCCTATGGTGCTGGGGAAGGGAAACAGGGCCTTGCACACATTAGGAAAGTGCCCTGCCACTGAGTTATGTCCACAACCCGTGACTAACTTCTTACAAATTAAATGCAATGCAAAGCCAGGTGTGGTGGCGCACGCCTTTAATCCCAGCACTCAGGAGGCTGAGGTAGGAGGAGTGTTGTGAGTTCAAGGCCTGGCTTGGGCCACAACCCGAGCGCAAGATCAGCCTGAGCTACATAGTGCGACCCTGCCTCAAAAAACTAGGACTGGGAGTTTGGCTCAGTGGCTTAAGCGCCTGTCTGTCAGGCGTGAGGTTGTGAGTTCGATCCCTGGTGCCGCAAAAAAAAAAAAAAAAAAAAAAAGCAATGCAAGTGATGCTGTGCGATTTTCAAGATGAAGTTAGAAGGGGTAATACAGCTTCTACCTGGCTCTGTCAAAGGACACCTCCCTCGGAGCTTGAATAGCACATAGAAATCTGAGGCTGCCATGACGTGAGGAAGTCCAACCTAGTTCTTAAAGTGACCACTGATAGGTTCTGCTAGCCTGGGGCTGAGCTATCTGTAACATGACATCCCCCCAACTTGCTACTGGACCCAGAGAAACAACTTAGCTCTCCAAGAGTAAACTCTATGTTTTCCTTCTCATTCCAGAGATAAACTTCCCACTCCCCTTTTGTGCATGCACTTATCTCTCTCGCTCTTATTTTCTCTGCACCCGCTTCAGATTGAGTGACCTTAAAACAGTCAAACAACCGCATGGAGAGGCCCTGAGCATGAAGAGAGACGTAGCTGGCCAACTTCTGGCTATACAAGGTCCTTGCTGCTCCCATTCCAGTTACTGCCTAACTGTAACTGCACAGGAGATCCAAGTCAGAATTCCCCAGCCAAGCTGTCTCCAAACTCCTGAGCCACAGAAACCATGAAAGACAATACAGTAAATTATTGCTGCTATTTTATACTATTAAGCATTAGGGCCGGGCGTGGTGGCGCACGCCTTTAATCCCAGCACTCGGGAGGCTGAGGTAGGCGGAGCGTTGTGAGTTCGAGCCCGGCTTGGACTACAACGCGAGCACAAGGCCGGCCTGAGCTACATAGTGCGACCCTGCCTCAAAAAACTAGGGGTGGGAGTTTGGCTCAGTGCCTTAAGCGCCTGCTCTGGCAGGCACAAGGTTGTGAGTTCAATCCCCGGTGCTGCAAAAAAAAAAAAAAAAAAAAAAGCATTAGGGGTGATGTGCTATGCAGCAGTGGGTAACTACAACCACCTCTATTTACTTCCAGCTCAGGGCCTCCTCTCCAGTTCTTCTAGAATTCTATAAAAAGCATCCCCCAAGATACATTATGGAGAATTAAATGAAGCAAGATATTATCTTTACAATATTGATTCATTCAACAAAACTTTACTGATCACTCCATGTGTAGCAGGCTTGGGACTAGATACCGCAGATACAAAAACAAGAAGACAATCATGTCCTTAAGAGAAACTCATGGTCTAGTGAGGGAGACTGACCCACCCTTAACTCTTCTTGAGTGAAGGTAATGGGAAATGTAACAGAATCACCAAAATCACTGAGGATAGTTTCAAAGTTAACCCCTTGCTTCTCTAGCAATCTATTAATAACAGGTGGGAGATAGGGCATGTGTAAGCACTAGTTCACAATCATGGCCCTTGTCAGCCTGAGCCTCTTATGGCGAGTATCACACCCTACACACCCAAATGTAGGGACCATTCAGTATTCTCTCTGTAAATCTTTAAAAAAAAAAATCTCTAAAAATTTTTAAAAAGAGTAGTAGCTACAAGCTATAGCAAAAATATGTTCAATATAGAGCAGGGGCTTAGGAGTCTGAGCATTCAGGTAATTTTAAGGAAATCGTACACTCCTTCCCTCCCTTTCTCTATATTGTTTTGATAGTGAACAAGACAGACTCCATCCTCACGAAGCTCACATTGCTAGTGAAGAGACACATACCAACCAACACACAAAACAGCAGGTGGCCAAAGTGCTACAAGGCAAGGCAGGGGAGCGGTCAGGGAGCTGCTCTGCAAGTCCATGGTGACACCGGCACAGAGACCTAAGGAAGTGAGTGGGCATACCCAGTGTCCAGAATGATGAAGAAAGGCACAAGGTTGGAGCAGTGAGTGGGCAAGAGGGGTATGAGAGAGACTGACTGGGGCTGGGCAGACCTTCCAGGGTCTTGCAGGGCTTGGGCAGACTGAATTTTGCTGGGATTTTCATCTTACCCTTTCACTGACATTTCCAAATGCACGCTTTAATACTTCCCTTCCAGATCAATTTTCAGAGGCTCTCCTCAGAGAATACTGGCTGAGTTATCAGAGGCCGAGAGGGAGCTCACAGGCAGACAGTGCCCAAAGGCTACACCCAACCTCCAGACAGCGGGCCCTTTCTGGGAATGCTGGTCAACAGAAACACCAGCTCAACCGAAATGAGCATATGAACGACTGAATGAACCAATCAGCCAACAAAGTAAGACGCTCAGCACTTTCAAGCCAATGATTAAAATAACCACCTGAGGACTGGGATGTAGATCAGCAGGAGAGCACTTGTTTAGTTTACACAAAAACCCTGGGTTTCACCCCAGTACCTCAAAAGAAACAAACAAAAAAGGCAAAATATCTCAGTTCTGGCTCCTGATCCAATAAATAACAGTGGCAATAATAAAATAAAACAAAAGTTATTTGAAATATAAGAAAAATGAATTAAGAGTGCACCCCAGTTGTGGTGACAGACGCGCTCCATGCATCATTGTACTTAAGCTTCACAAGAGCTGTGAACTTAGACCCCTTTTTCACGTAGCCAGGACAAACTGGAACCTGGATTCAAACTGGAGGAGCAGCCAGCTGCTAGGCTCAAGGCCTCAATGGCAATGTTCTGTGTGTTTCAGCAAATCAGAGGAAGAGAGCCTTTGGGAAAGGTGAGTTTTTAAAGGGGCTGATGTGGCAGAAGGGATCTGCTGGGGACAAGACAGAGGGTTTACCTAACCTGTCCCCACCTCCTCTCTTCATTCCGTCAGTCATTCTTTACACATTACTAAGTAGGTACTCTTTTTAGCAATGATCCTGCAGGTTTCTTTTAGAGGTACTGAATGACTTAATGATCCTCAAGGCAGAAAGCCCAGGGCTGAGAAGTGCTGAGGTCACTGAAGGTCCTCCAACTGGCTAGTGACTGATCAAGGCTCAAGCACATTCCTGATTCACTCCACATTCCCTAAGGTGGTGTACTCTGGGGATGGCTTTTCTCTGACATGGATGACACTATATCTGTCTCATCTTACTAGAGGACTGTCCTGTTACCAAGCTTTCTGTACCTGTGGCTTTGCTCAGCTCAAATGGCTGTCCCCATGTGAGTGGAACACACGCTACCAATCTGAGAAGAGCTACAGTGAGTCACTGAGCACCTAGCCCACTACCTGATGTATAGCACCTATTAAGTGCTTTCTAAAAGAAGAAATGAACTAACGACTCAGCAGAGACACACAATGGGTCTGCTAATGTGAAATGGTTTAAGACAGCACGCCCTGCAGGCACCTGAATTTCCAAGACTGACACCGGTAGGCAACTACTACATAAGGGCCCTTCACATGCATAGCTGCAGCAAGACCGAGAGAACCCAAGCCAGAGACTCAGGTGACGGAAAGAGGATCCTGTGCCGAGCTGCCACTGCTTCTGATGCCAGCGGAGAAAGGCAGCCCCACGAAACCATCGTCATCTTTCAGTGCTCAGAGAAGAGCCAACCTGACAGGAAACACTGACAAGTGGAAATTACTCTGAAAAAAACCTTTCCTCCTGCCTCTGTCAACCCCCAATTGATGCATATCAGAAACATGCTTGTAGCTTCTTAGCTAATAAAGCCATTTATAAAATACATTAGAGTTGAATTTCATTTGCCTAATTATTCCCTGGGAAATGACACACTCCACAGCACCAAGACACCCACCCACACTATTACTCTTGAAGTGTCAAAGCCTCCTTTGGAGACAGAAAGTAGATTAGTGGTTGCCTAGGACTAGGGAGAGGTGGGAGATTGGAAAGATGATGGCTAAAGGATGTGGGGTTTGTGGGTAATGAAACTGTTCTAAAATCATGGTGATGAATACACTACATATACTGAATGCCACTGAACTGTGCACTTTAAATGAGTGAATTGTGTTGTATATGAATCCTATCTCAATAAAGCTCTTTAAAAAAACCTTATCTGAATCACAATGGAAATTCTTCTCATGTATTGTGCTAATACATTAATGCACTACCTACTAATCTTTCCTTAATGATTTCAGATCGCTACTATGAACATGATTTTTCCTATCAGCTATAACATCACAGCAATGCTGTCAGTATTACAATGGACAGGGCTGTATGCCCCACATGAAAGAGTCCCACATGTGTATTTCTGCTGTATTTTTTTCTAAAACTGCCCTTTACTTTGACCTGAAGGCTTGGAAATTAAATTCACATGTTTCACTCAAATACCACTGAGTGACTTAGTGGTTGGCTGATCTGTGATGAGTACTTAAGCTTTGTATGCCTCAGTTTCTCCGTATGCAAAATAAGAGTATCAAGCCTACTTACTAGGGTATTTTGAGGGTTAAATAAGATAACATGCATAAGGCATTTAACAGTATTCTTGGCTGTGATAAGGCAGACTGTACTGGTCTCCACACTGTTCTTACTGCATCGGTGTCGCTGCCCAAAGCAGCCTTTCTCTGGACTCAGAAACCAGAAACCCCATGTAGCATTCAGAGAACCTGGAGTGTTCAGTGAGATGAAACAGAAGCTGGGTGGTACAGTTTCATGACGGGACTTTGGCACATCCCAAAGGACAGCTGTGAGCTTCAACAATACTAGGTAATTTATCTCGATTCACCCTTAAACAGAAACACTGGTGCAGTCTCTCAAGATCTGCCATCTGGGAGGCCACTGTCCAAGGGGACATAGTGGCCTATAACACTTTTGGGTTCTCTCTAGCCCAGTGATTCTGAAACTTCAAAGGTTACAGACACAATTGAGAATCTGAGGAAAGTTATGGACACCTTGCCCAGGAAGTGCAGACATGCACGTGTATGCAGAGAGCTCTGCCCGTGACTAACCTTAAGGTCAGAAGCTGCAGCTCTAAGACGCGCATGGCCTCAGCAGTCTTAGTCCAGAGGCTCCATACCTCAACGCTCGCACACCAGCTGGGACACCAGGCTTGCCCTCCTCAGCTGGCTCTGCCCAGAAAAACAGCCCTAGGAGCTGGTGGCTTCATCCTAGTCACTGAGAACATCTGTATCCAGGGGGCTCCCAGGGACCCTGAGTCAGAACGGGATGCGAGTCTGGTGGCCTGACAAGCTTATAGGGCAAGGTACAGAGACCTCGCTGATCAGCATCCAGGGAGTTTCAAACTCAAGTCAGTAAGTAAAAAACAAAAAGGGCTGAGGATGAATCTTGTGCAGAAGCCCTGGATTCAATCTCCAGTACAAAAGAAAGGAGAAAGAGAGGGAGGGAGAGAGGGAGAGGGAGAGGCAGGGGGAGAGAGAGACAGACAGAGAGAGAGAGAGAGAGAGAGAGAGAGAGAGAGAGAGAGAGAGAGAAAGAGAAAGAGAGAGATTTGTCCAGTTTACTGGAAGTCATAAGTCAAACCCTGAGCTGTTGGGTCAACCCAAGGACTATGGTTTGCACTTTTACCATATAAATATAAATAAGTGCTCTTACACCACGCACAGGGACAAAGTTATATACAATGGCTAATGAGGTAGCTGTAGGGATTTTTGTTTTTGTCAATACTGGGGATTGAACTCGGGGCCTTCACACTGGGCTACAACCCCACCCCTTTTTAAAATTTTAAATCAGGGTTTTGTCAAGTCACTAGATTACCCAGGCTGGGCTTGAACTTGCAATCCTCCTGTCTAAGGCTTCTTGAGTGCTGGAATTACAGGTGTATGCCACCATGGCTGACTGATTTCTTAATTTTTTAAAGCCTTACTGAGTAAAATTTGTATATACTCAAGGCATACAATGTAATGCATTGATATCTGCATACACTATGAAATGCTTATCATAATCAAGTGAATGTATTTGTATATATCTATCACCTCACATTGTTACTTTTTCAAGGTGAGAATACTTATGATCTACTCTTTGCAAATTTCAAGTGTAATGTTATATACTGTACATTAAGTCTTCAGAAGTTATTCATCTTATGACTGCAAGTTTGTAATTTGCAAACTTTGACCAATTTCCCAATCCCCCAGGCAGTAACCACATTTTCACTCTGTTCCTACTATATAGTATAATTAGGTAGTATTTCTTTTTCTCTGCCTGGCTTATTTCAGGTTAATGCCTTCCGTGCTCACCCATGTTGCTGCAAATGCCAGGATTTACTGCTTTTTAAAGGCTGAATAATATTCCATTGACTCTACTCCATACAACATTTTCTTTATCCATCTATTGATGAACTTAGGTTGTTATTCCCATATTCTGGTTATTGTGGATATAATGAACATGGGTGTGCAGATACCTCTTTAAGAGAGTGATTTGATCTGCCTTGCAAGTTCCCAGTTTTCTCCATCAGAGTTTTCTCTATAAAAGTCACTAGAAAAGACAGAGTCATTGACAATCCACTTGGGACCCCTTCTGTCTCTCTCTCAGACAGAAGCTTTCTTTCTCTCAATAAATATTTTTGTCCTTAAAAAAAAAAAGAGAGAGAGAGAGTGATTTGATTTCATTCAGATAAATAACCAGAAGTAGGATTTCGGGATCATATATTAGTTCTATTTTTAATTTGAGAAACCTCAGTACTGTACTAATTTATATTCCCACCACCAACAAACAAGGTTCCCTTTCTCTGCTTCCTCCTTGACATTTATCTGCTGGTTTTTGGTAACCTGATTCTTTTCAGGGTTTTGTTTGTTTGTTTGTTTTTGTTTTTGTTTTTGAGATACAGCCTCACTTTGTAGTTCAGGCTGGCCTTAAACTCACTATGGCCTTGAACTTGTGGTGATGCTCCTGCCTCAGTCTCTCGAGTGCTGGGATTACAGCTGAGTGCTGGTAACCACAATGCTAACATGTGTGCGGTGGTTTAGATTTGCACTGTCCTAATGATGAGTAATGGTGAGCAACTCTGCATATACACCTGTTGGCCATTTTTATGTTTTTCTTGGGAAAATACCTATTTAAGTCCTTGCCCATTTTTTAAAATAAGTTACTTGTCTTCTCCTATTGAGTTATACAAGTTCCTTATGTTCTTTAGGTACTAGCCCTTTATCTAGGTATATGAGATTCAAGTATTTTCTCTCATTTTGTCAGCTGTATTTCATTTTGCTATTTCCTTTGCTATGCAGATATCTTTTAGTTTAATGTAGTCTCATTTGTTTGGTATTTGCTTTTATTGCCTGTGCTTTTGATATCATATCAAAAGGAAAAAATTATTATTGAGACCAATGCAATGGAGCTTTCCCATGTTTCCCTCTAGGAATCATACAGTTCCAGGGCTTACATTTAAATTTTTAATTCATTCTCAGTTGATTTTTTGTATATAGTATAAGGACCCAACTTATTTCTTACATGTGGGTATCCAGTTTTTCATTTATTGAAGAGATCATCCTTTTCCCGTTGTGCATTCTTGACACCTTTGTCAAAGAGTAGTTGACCATATACATGTGAGTTTATTTCTGGACTTTCTATGCTGTTCTATTGCTTTTTATTATGCTATATCATACTATTTTAATTAGCTTTGTAATGTAACAAAGTGAGGTAGTATAATGTCTCCAGCTTTGTTGCTCTTACTCGAGATTGCTTTCGTTATTCTGAGTCTTTTATATAGTTTCATAGGAATTTTAGGACTGCTTTTTATTTCTATGAGAAATGCCAATGGAACTTTGATAGAGACAGCATTAAATCCACAGACTATTTTGGGTAGTGTGGACATTCTGACCATATTAATTCCATTGAGCAGATCTTTAAACGGCTTCATGTGGACTCGCCTTCCTCTCAGAGGAACTCTCTTCATGGCTGGCTCCTCCCAAGGAGCCCTTCAGTGTGCTTGCCAGGTCAGAGCAGTTGGCGTTTTCTGGTGGAGAACTAACAGTGGGATTTGCTGCATGTGTGGCCCTCTTGGCTCAGATGAGAAGGAAAATGGCCAGAGAGATGAGCAGGGCTACTCCTTGCTACCAGGCAATGTGTCCATGGGGCAGGAAGGTGGCTTCTCTATTCAATGTTAGTACTTGCAGAAAAGACTCAGCCAAGGGAAAAGCTAAATGGACCCGCTGTCCCCAGGATTTAGTTCTAGATCATATTTTAGTTATCTGAGGGCCTTGCACAGAATTTTTAAGACTTGGGAGAGAGCAGAGGAGCTGTTTCTTGATTTCTCTGTGGCCTCCACAATGTCTGAAAGGTCTGCAGGAGCAGGGACAGAATGGAAAATGCACAGTGGCCTGAGACAGGCTTTAGACACTGGCTCTTCTACGTCCTGTGTCACCATGGGCAAAGAGTAGCTCTGGAAGTTCTTCTGTCTGTGGGTGTGGCTGACACATTCCTGGTCTCTGGTCAGCATTTGCTCCCTCCCTGCTGGAGGCTAAGCTCTGTGAGCTGTAGGGAGAGAGGGCTGCGAGACTGGTCAGAGGCTAAGGCTTCTTCACTGCCCTTACCCTTACCCCAGGGGACAAGCTGCATCTCTAGGAACCTCAGTATCCTCCTAAGTATTTCAACAAATCGTTTTTTGGCAAACAAAGCAGAGAGGTTCACCTGGAAGCCCCAGCTCATGTAAAATATGCAGTTAAATGAGAGGAGAAAGTAATACTTACTATCTTTTAATAGACAAGGAAGCTGCTGCTCACAGGTGTGAAGTGACTCATCCAAGTCTACCTTACTCTGCTGTATATTGGATGCCACTACCCACCCACCTACCACCACCTCCTTGCTTCTCTACAAAAATTATCTGCTCTCAGGTTCTGTCCTTTGTTCTCTTGATGGCCCAAGGAAAGGTAAAACGCAAGCACTGAGAAGGAGGCAACAAAAGTAGGCAGGGGAAGCAAGGAACTCTACTTGGGCCATTCTCCAGGCTGGTGTCAGAGGGTCTCCTTCCTAAGCCTGACTCTCCAATAACATCACACAGTCACTTTCCACTCAAGAGCTGCAAGATAAAGTCCACATTCCCTTGAGGCTGCCTATTTCAACACCAGCCACAGCCTCTCCTTGCATCAAGCACCCATCGAAGCTCATGTGCCCTCTCCTGGCTCCAGGCCTTCCCCACACTGTTCCCCAGGCCTGCAGTCTCTGCTTGGGCACCATCTCTCTCCCACACCCTTCTAGCCTTGGTTCCCTTCCACTTATCGCAGACAACTGTTACTCTACTGACCAGACCCACAAGCTTCCAGAGGGCAAGGACCTGTCTGAAACTTTTGCCCTGGTCAGTTCCCAGTGTCCAGTTCATAGGACCTCTATAAACACCTGCTGAATAAATGTACAGATGAAAAGGACTTTTTCTGGCCTAGACAGGTACTTATACTGAGCTGTACTGTTCCTATACAGTGCTGAGGACAAAAAATAACAAGCCTTCTTCCCCCACAGTCCCTAGTTTAGGGACAAAAACACAGTGGAACTAGGTGTGGTGACATACTCTTGTAATTCCAGCACTCTAGGAGACTGAGGCATGAGGATTACAAATTCAAGCTCAGACTTAGGCAACTTAGTGAATCAGTGAGATGCTATCTCAAAATAAACAAATTTAAAAGGACCGGGGATGCAGCTCATTGAAAAAGGCCTGAGTTCAATTGCCAGCACCAAAAAAAAAACAAAAATAAAAAAAATAAAAAAAAAAAACACAAAATGGATCTGACAATCTCTGTAGAGAGAATAGCTTGTCCCCAGGGTCTTCAGCATCCTTGTGACAATTCTAGCTATGGAAAAGACCCAGGTAGGTACAGACCACCTGGGCATTCCAGTCTTTGATTCTGATACCTTTAGCAGTTACATACACAGATGCTTGAGTGGGTGAGAAAATCTCTATGGATCCCATACTCCCAATTTGGCAGTGCAAAAAAAATTCACCAGATTTACAGATAAACAGGAATGCTTTAGTTGAAAAGCTAATTAGCATGTTACCTTGGATTTAAAATTACTAATTTATGCCATATGCATTTGGATATCATAAAACCACAAGCAATACTCATGGGGTCATACTTCCATTCCAATTCTCCATAAATGGCAGTTTGTTTCTAAACAGAAGGGACCAGCACCACACCCCCTCAGCAGACTACTGGACTGCATGCATTTCTTTGGGCTGGGTTTTGCTTCTGTTGGCTTTTCTAATACAGCATTAAAGTGAAAACTCCCATAAAGTACCCTGGTCTTTGTGAAAATGGCTTTAAAGTAAATACTTGGTAGAGAGAAAAGCAGCCATCACACACAAAGTTACTAAGAACTTCTGTGTATGATTGTATCTGCTTAAGTATATGGCTGAAGAAATCCATTAAGCCAGCAGAGGGAAATTGTCTTTCTAAGCTATAAAGAAACTGTCTGTAAATGGAATCATGACTGTGAAATTGCAGTACGGTGTTATATAACTTCTTAAAAGAGCCAGCCTGACTTTTTTCATGGGACCAAATCTCCTTCCTTATTTCATTTGAGCCATTATTTTCTTTCTTCAAACAGAAAAAAAAAAAAAAAGGCTTTTAGGCAAAATTACAATGCTATGGCAGAGTAGTATGAATAGCATCACTACCCACCTGGCTTAATTTCTTTTTTCTGCTTGCATCTCTTCAAATTTTCCACTCTTGACTCATCAATGTGGAAACTCTAAGGAATCAGAAGAAAAACAGAGCTTAGAGCCAGTCATACTTTACATTGTAAAACGAAACAATCTTTTGGGAAAACAACTTAACAATATCTGAGAACATATTAAGCATGCACATCCTCTGAGTCAGCCTGACGTTCAGGAATTTATATCATGGATTATATTCACGTAAGTGAAAGGATAGGAAGTGAAACATTGTGTAGCCTCGAAAACTGGGGAAAATGACATAAACATCTGTTAATAGGGAATGAGCTGAATTATGGTGTATTAGTAGAATGAGAAACTGGACAGCTGTCTCAAAGAATGAAGATTTCATTGTACTGACATAGAAAAATGTACATGCTTGATGGTTAAAAAGTATATTGTAATGCAGCAGCTGCCTGGCAAGTGTGAAGTCCTAAATTCTATTCTTGATACCCGCCCCCCCCCCACAAAAAAAATCAACAACAAAAAACTATACTGTAAGCTGGGTGTGGGAATGCTTGCCTGTAACTCCAGGCAGGAGGCTGTCAAGTTGGAATGCAGCTCAGGCAACCTAGTGAGATCCTGTCTCAAAATAAAAAACTTGGGCAGGGGACTTAGCTCGGCGGCGTAAGTACCTGCCTGGCAAGCGCGAGGTTGTGAGTTTGTTCCCCGGTACCAAAAAAGTAAAACAACATAAAAATAAAAATAAAAAGCTTAAAAAGAGCTGGGGATGCAGCTCAGTGCAAAGAGTGTGGGCTCCTTCCTCAGTACAGCAAGAAAGAAGTGTATTATATAATTGCATATATTATTGCTTTAATAAAAGTAGTCATAGGATTGTTTTTTCTTATGAGAAAGTACAGCATTTGTAAATATATTCATTTAAAATTTTAAAGCATACAGAAAAAGGCAAACAGTAAACAACAAGAATGGTTTTCTTTGAGACTCCAACTGGAAAAAGGAGAAGAAAAGACTGCACAGTATTTCTGTTTTGATTGAAAACTTTTAAAGAGGTACATATAACTTTAATAACTATCAAACATATTGTCTATGCAAAACCACATCAAGTTAAATATCAAGAGCAAGGGAAAAAGACATTTTCAAACAAAGACTGAGCAAGTTTACCACTCACAGACCCCAGGGATATTCTCCAAAAGAAAGGAAATTGGGCTGGGCTCTGGGGATGTAACTCAGGTGTAGACTGCTTGCTTAGCATATACAAGGTACTGGATTTAATTCCCAGCACAGCCAAAACGAAGAGGATGAAGAGGAGGAAGATGAGGAAGAGGAGGAGGAGGAGGAGGCGGAGCAGCAGCAGCAGCGAAACCAGGAGCAGAAGC
>RJWM01021971.1:0-34408 GCA_004363535.1 Dasyprocta punctata | reverse complement strand
GTCCATCAATCAAAGAATGGATAAAAAAGATGTGGTATTTTTATACAATGGATTACTACTCAGCTATTAAGAAAGATTTTATTGAGACTTTTATAAGTAAATGGTCACGACTTGAGACCATACTCATAAGCGAGATAAATCAAACCCACATGTGTAAATACCGTATTGTCTCCCTAGTGTAAGAAATGGAAAAGTATATGTGATTCAAAATCTACAATAAATACTATGGAAGGGTAAAAAACAGCTCAAAGAGCAAAGATAATTGGGAAGGGAATGGGCGGAAAGAGAAAAGGGAAGTGGAAAAGATATAAACCTGTATATATGTATATATAAGATAACTAAAAAGAACACTGCTCAATGTATTCGTTATTGAGAAGAAACAATTAATACTCATATGATTAAATCAATCTTGCATGTCTATATCTGTTAATGTAAGAAACCATTTTAAAGATAACGATGCACAAATTGCAACCATTGTCAAGCTTCTATCTTCCGGTTTTTTAAACCTGCAATGTTGTGTATTTACTCTAGTTGTTTGCTTGTCTCTTTTGCTTGTTGTTTTTACTATATATGTCGTGTTTTTTTGTTGTTGTTGTTGTTGTAGTTTTTGTTTGTTTTGTTTTTCTTCACTCAAATAAAAAAAAAGAAAAAGCATCAATGTGAGTCTTTTATATGTTAATGGATGTAATTTGAGACTGTATTCATAAGTGAAATAAATCAGACTCCCATGTGTAAAGATCATGTTGTCTCCCTAGTGTAAGAAGCTGAAAGAGTAAATAAGATCTAAAATGTACAATAGATACTGTGAAATGAAAAGCAACTGTTCAAAAAGAGAGAAGCTACAGTGGGGGAAAGGAGAAAAGGAACAGAAAAGGAAAAAAATATACATATATGATAGAATAATTATGCTACTAATTTCTATTAATTCGTTGAAAAGAAAGGTTTGTGCTTATATTGCTTGATCAACCTATGGGGAGTGATTCAATATATGTAATTTATGTTTTTTTAATTAATGCAGTAAAAGAGAGATTTTCCATTAACCTTCCACAGAATCCAACCCCTTGCTTAGAACACAATTACCTCATTGTTCTCTTTTCTTATACTTTATTTTGAAGAGATGTAACAATGAATTCAATGACACAAAATTTCAAAACAAGATAGTAGGAGAGTAACAATGGTTAACACATTCTGTAGTGTTATCTGAGCACTTACTTTGATCACTCCCTATATGTTGCCATCCTAGGACTTTCTCCAGAGATATAGTTCAAAGATGGGATAGCCAGCCATCTGGCTGTTGTTAATTGAACTGGGAAATGGCTTTTTGAGGTCCAATTTAACATGCTCAATAACAGGCAATATTCTTCATTTCCACCATTACAGAGCCTGCCTCAAGGAAAGGACAATGCAATGGCCATGACTTTCCCCTAACTTCTTGTCTGAACTATAATAATCAAATGTTTGAAAATTGTTAAGTAGTTGATTTGACTTCTTTAACACAATGGCCAAAGACATTTCTTCAAGCTGACATAGGATTTATGTTTCAATACCATAATAACATTTAGTGAGCCCTATGATTTCAAAATGTTTTATGCCTGATGTGTAACTGGAGAATGACTTACGCCCAGGTGAGGTAGAACTATGAGATGCTCTGCTAAGACACCAGCATCCTGGAGGGAGGCAAGATGGTAGTACTCATTCCCTGACATCTTTCCTTGATAGGTTCTTCATTAGAGAAAAATTAGAAAACTAACTCCCTTCTCTCTGCAAAAAATATTTCAAATCACTCTGGCTCCCATTAGTTGTTTCTAAAAATTCCAAATCAGTCTTGGAGAAGACAGGAAGGAAAACAATCCCATTTCCCCCATTATGGAGCCTGCCTCAAGGAAAGGACAATGCACTGGCCAAGTTTTGTCTATCACCTTGCAGACTCTCTCAGTGTCAGGGTCACTGTGTGCTCCTCTCAAGACTGAGCTGATATGCACAGCAAGTCAGCCAGTTGGTTCTTATGATTTCAGAGAGGTTCTATTGCACTCATCAGGAGATTCAGACACAGAGAAAGTCCCTGATGGTTTAGTTGCTGGATTCTGGGGTGGGCATATCTGAATCTGCTTCCTAGCTGCACTGTTATCTAGCTCTGAAACCTTGCCCGTTGTCTGATTTCTTTGCACTTCAATTGCCTCCTTTTCAAATTGTGACAATAGTACCTAACTCAGGGACTTGTTCTGAGAAAATCTGAATCTTACAATATCCAAATTGTTAATACTGGGATCATTAAAAGAAAGAGGGGAAAAACATAGAAGTAAGAGATATACAAGCACTTTGAACAGCAAAAGAGAATTGAATTTATCGTTAGAAGTCCTAGACTTAAATCTCAATTCCGTTCCTTGGTATCTATGGAAATGGTGGCAGGCATGCTTTGTAACCAACAGGAAAAATACATAAGAAATCACTTGTGAAAAAATATATTACGTGGCAGATACTAAACACACCACATGTGAATTTTTGTTCTGCTTTGTAAGCAAGCAGAAAAAGAGCGTGTGCATTGTAATTCTGATTACCAAAGTGTTAGGTCATGGGGGTGTTAGATGTTTCATGTCACAAGGCTGTCCTTGCACACATCTGTGAAGTGGGCACAGGTTTCCTGGCATCCTCCAGTGTTCCTCTTAGCATCCCTTTCTCTAGCCAGGAACACCTACTTCCTACCTCCATACGGATTTCCCTTTTTAAATATGGTCACAAGTGTTTTTTTGAAGCAGTACTTGGTCAACTTGTTAAGTAATAAAGGCAAAAAGATGATGAAAACTGAGGATAGTTGAATTTTGATGCAGAACTGCAATAGGAAAAGAAAGCCTTAAAGACTCAAGAGCTTGAAATCTACCATTCTAATGATAGAAAATCTTTTGAAAGACTTTTTGGATGTTGTTCCTTTCTAGCCTCTCTCCTTTTCTCACAATATAATCCAGTTAGATTTTCTGGTCATTCTGTCTGCTCTGCAGACTCTCTTCTGATCAAGCCAGTTCCCATCAACCTATCTCATTGCCACCCCAACCATGGTCCTTTCCATAATGTTCTGTCCTTCACTAGTCTTCCCTGGGCTCTTCTGGAGCTCATGCTGTACACTAGCAGAATGATACTTCCATGTTGTCTAAGCTCTTTTTCCTTTTTTTTTTTTCCTCTGTCACACACTCATTATCACAAATGCAAATGCTCACACAAATTAAAATTTCTTACAATGTGAAACATTAAGATCCTTAGTATTTTCCATTTCTGGTTAAAGAGAAATCTGCATGAGTTACAAAATTTAAATTTCATTCAAGTATTTGTTTTCTAAGCAATAAGGCAATAGGAAGTGAAAAACACATTCTTTTTAAAGAAATGTCTCAAAGTTGCCCAATCATTACTTTTCCAAAATATTTTATTGCCGTTAGATCTGAGGAAAGTAAATAAAATTAGAACTGATTTACCGGAAGCAAAAATTTTGAAGATGGGAAAAATGGATTTAAAAGTCATTACAGAGTTACAGGTTTTTTTTTTTTCATTTCATTTCTGGAATGAGTTCCTTCCTACATACCTGGGAGGTTCTAAGCTGTATCCAAAACACAGATTAGATCTAACTTCCACCTTTTGAGAGGACAGACTCTCTATATATATAGACTGTATGAATTTCACCAGATAAAATTCAAATTGCCTCTTTAGGTCATTCATCACCCTCCATTGGGCACTGAGCAACTCCAAGGCAGGAATGTGCCTTAGTTATCTTTGTGATTTGAATTCCTTCTTTCCCCTGTTGACATCCCAAAGCAATTTTGACAAACTTCAGTACAATTGCATATTATCCAGGTGCAAAGAAATCCTAGTACCAATATCACTGATGAATCGTAGAATTTTTCCTAAAGTTCTTACAAAGAGATAAGGTTGAGGTTTTAAATTACAAACCCATAACCAACCCCTTAAAATTTTTCATCAGACATGGATTTTCTCCATATTCCTTTTGTCTCCCATGACTGTCAAAGAAGTTCTCAGGTCTGAGCCCTTGTGTGAGTTTAGGAGTTGGTGTAAATTTGTGCTGAAAGCCAGTCACCCTCTCTAAGCTAGAAGCTCAAATATGGACTGGAGCATTTGGAAGGAACAAACTCTACTTCCCCTCTATGTATGCACTGCCAACTTTGCAAACCATGCAGCAATATTGGGCACTTCTCACCTGAAAGGAAAGGTTTCTCCTGCTTCCCACAAAATCTCCCATAAATTAGAGGCCTGACTCATCTCTGCTTTGCAAACTTGCACTCTCCCTTTCATGGGGCTCAGACCCACTCATGCTCACCCTGAGTACCACTGTGGTAGGACACAGTGATATGACCAATGGGAATAATTTTTTGTTTTATTTCTGTCTCTCTAATGGCATCTGTCATGGAGTATGGAACAGAAACCGAATAAAACTTTTACAAGCAAGAAACAAGTATAAAACATTACCAGACCAATACTAGAATAACACTAATAACACTAGTTACATCAAATTCAAAGAAGCCTTGTAATATAAAATAGTATGTCTTTTTAAGTGACCTTACATTATGTCAATAGGAAAAGTGCCTTGGCAAAATTTACTGTAGCACTGTCAAGGTTTAGATCTGGGAAATCCTCTAAAAGCCTCCTGTGTTTGAAGGGTAATTGGATCAGGAGGGAACTATATGCATCAGTAGATTAACCCACTGATGAACTCACAACTGACTAGTTGTTAGGAGATGGGACCTGGTTGAAAGAGGTGAGTCACTGGGCCATAACGCGGAAGGGTCTATCCCTCTCCCCAGATCCTCCTTTCTCTCTCTCTGCTTCCTGGCCACTGTAATGTAAGCATATCTCCTTCCCTAGACCTTTCCACCATGCCTTTCCTGACTTGGGGTGGGAAACAGTGGACAGAATTATCTACAAATCTCTGAACCCTTTCTTTCCCTTTCATTATTACAATATCTATTGTACATTTTGGATCTTCTTACGCTTTCAGTTTTTTATTTTTATTTTTTTTTACACTAGAAAGACAATATGATATTTATAAATGTGAGTTTGATTTATTTCACTTATGAATATGGTCTCAAGTTGCCTCAAAAGGAAAGAACAGCTGGAGTAGGGGAAAGGAGAAAAGGAAGAAAGGAAAAGATATGTATGTACGTATACATATACAGCTATATGTATGTACATGTATACAAAATATATAACTATACTACTAGTCCCTGTTAGTTTATCAAAAAGAATAGCTCGTGCTGTCATTGTTTGATTGTTTGATCATTTTTTATGCCTAGATCTTGTGTCCTGAACAACCACTTCTAAGATGACAATATGCAATATAGTAACTAGTGTTAATTTCCTTCTTTTTTTTTAATTCTGTATCATTTCTATCCTTTTTTTTCTGTTTTGCTTTTAAAAAAAATCTATGAACTGAAATGAACTTATCCTCCTTTATGTTCTGGGGGTCATATATTTTGTCTGAGTTGGAAAAGTGACTAAGAAAAATGATAATTTAATTCTCATTGAAGTCCCTTTTGATTGTGTAAGCAATACATTATTTTTATTTAAAAATTAATAAATTTTTTTATATTTCTCTTTATTTGCCAGTAAACCTTAATTTAGGTTGAAAATTGAAAATTAGAGAAACTTTGTTCTCTATTAGTGACAAATTTGAATTATAAAACATCATTAGAAAAATACATTTTTTATTTCCAATTACTCAACAACTTCTAATTAGGACAACAAAATTTTGCCAAATGAGGAACATTAGCACATTGTTTTAGTGAATTCATAAAAGCTTATAATTAAAATGGGAATTGCTGTATTTCAAGTAGTTCTTCCTAAAAGTTGAAAATGTCCCCTCTCATAAGTAAACTAAATATATTACTTTATATTTTAATTGAAAGTAGTAGTTGTATGATAAATGACTTATAAACAATTTAAGAGCAAATTCATTTCACTGCTCTGCAATTAATCATTTTCTTATATTTTGAGGCCTCAAATACTCAGTTTTATTCTACTTTTTTTTCTAATTCAACTGTATAACCAGTATTACTATTCCTCCTGCTGTGGTTTCCTGCCTATTGCTCTCATTTCCCCAAATCTGCATACACACACACACAAACACGTACACACACACACACACACACACACATACATGCACTACTTTCCCAACCAAGAAATCCTTAAGATTCAAATTCAAGAGATAAATTTCAACTACCTGCAAAACCCTCTGCCTACAAAAGTTGCAATCATTCTCTCATTTAAATTCTAAGCTTAAATTAAACAAAATCCCGGGAGTTCTTGGTTCCAAATCTTCCCTTTTGGCAAAACTTGCATTCTTGGTTCAAAGAAAAGAAAGGCTTTCTTTTTTTAAGAGACTCAAGTCCTCTTGGACATTGAATTGCTTTTACAAAGTACCATTTTGTTGAGTGCAAAAGAATAAGAAACAGCTGGGTTACATTTCCTTTGAAATGCGCACTTAGTTAAAATTAAAGACAAAAAATAAAAAATAAAAAGCACTACAGAAAAACACTTTTTGGTTTTGCCAAGACTCAAACCATTTAAGAAAAAGAGGGGATAGGAAAAGAGAAAAGAATAGTCTGAAATGTTTTTTCCAAACCAGTTTCCCCCTTCTGGGTACTGAACTTCATTAAGCCCAAAATAAAATAGTACAAGATACAGAACTGGTTTGAACTGGTCTGGAAACAGTTATAGGTCTGGTAAGCATGAAGGGATTCAATAAATATTTCCCATCCCTTTTCCCTTCTTCCCCAAGAATAGTTGCAAGTAATATATTTTTTTTTACCAGTTTCTCCTTAATAGAAGATTCCTAAACAAAGGGATTAAATTTAAAAGGATTTAATTTAGAAAACTACATCCTACTTGCTTAGGTTTCTGGAAATATATTCATACTACAAATAGTAAGTAAATAACAGAAGTGAGTCCATGGAATGAAAAATTGTTAGGTCCTGCCAACTTGCTTTCATCGCACAACAGAAAAACAAAAAGTCAATCTTGCCATAGAATTATAGGTAAAATGGACCCACATGTGATGATGTTGACTTCAATTCGATTTAACAAACACTAATCACCACCTACCATGTTTGAATCATGGAACTAGGTACTGCAAGAGAATTTAAAAATGAGTAAAGAACTAAAAAATGAATGGAGAAAAGAGAACTGAAAAACAAATAAAAAAGAAAGACTCAAAAACAACTATTTGTCAATGCAAAGATTGGTTTATTCAATTCAAACATTTTTAAGATGCAAAACCTTATGAAATTGTCTATCTTCTAAGATAATTTGCATTTTTTTGTATAGAAATGTCTTTAAAACTTACATAAAAGTTATGATATGATTACATAATTATTCCAGATAAGGTGTGTTTCAGAATGGCTGGATTTTGTGTTTTACTTGACAATTTCCCTTTAGAATTTTCAGATCTGAGCTAACTGACAAAAAAATAATACTGTGGCTTTATACATTTGTTAAGCAGAAATTTAATTGACTAGTGCCAGGGTTGGCAAAATTGAGAAAAATTAATCTGTACATGCAATTTTCCATCTTTTCAGTTTTTGTTTTTATTTTATTAATACATGTTTGCAATTCATGCGGTTTACAGTATTCTTGGGTAATGGTTACATATACACGCCACAGCTTCTTTTTTATAAACCCTTTTCCTTTCCCTTTCCCTCCCTCCCTCCTCCTCCAATTCTCCTATCCCATTTTTATTCTTGTTGATATTGTTAATTTTAGCTCATGTTACATCATATAGTGTTTATATTAACTGAGGTTATTAGGTTCCTGTACATAGCATATATTTATTCTATTTTATTTCCCCTTCCTGTTCTCCTTACCTCTCCTACTTTTTCCCTTGGGCCATTTCTTTATTGCAAAGATCCACCTACTTGTCCCCTTCTATCCATCCATATTTTTCTCTTTGTTTGTACTTTGCCTCACTCAAGTGAGAGATATCACACGACTGTGGTATCTAAACTTGTGTGTCTGGTTTATTTCATTCAACATTATATTATCCAGATGCATCCATTTTCCTATAAATGTCTCAAATCCATCATTCTTTATAGCAGAATCCCATCTCAATATACACAGATATCATAGTTTCTTTATCTAATCATGTGTTAATGCATATACAGCCTGTTTCTAGGATTTAGCTACTACGATTTGTGCTGCTATGAACATTGGTAAGCATGTATTGCTGTAGTATGATGCCTTATATTCTTCAGGGAAAATACCTAGCAGGGCTATCACTGGATCATGTGGAATTTCTAATTTGCTTTTTGAGAAATTTCCATACTGATTCCATGATAGTTGTATTAGTTGATATTCTTACCAACAGTGAAGAAGGGGCTTATTTCCCACAGACTCACTGGGACTGATTATTGTTTTATTTCTTAATGATTGCCATTATTTCTGCAATAAGATGGAATATTAGTGTTTTTTTGATTTGCATTTCTCTAATGGCCAGAGATGTTGAGCATTTTTTTTATATATTTGCTGGCCATATGTCTTCCTTACTCTGTGAAGTATCTGTTCATTTCACTTACTCATTTCTTGACTGGATCTTTAATTTTAGGTGGTTTAATCTTTTTTAGTTCTTTGTATACTCTAGATATTACCTCTCTGTCCAAGGAGTAGCTAGCATAAACATTTTCCATTCTGTAAATTGTCTCTTTACTCTACTGATCGATTGTTTTGCTGTACAGAACATTTGTAGTCTGATATAATCACATTTGTTGATTCTTGCTGCTGTTTCTTGTGCAATTGAGGTTCTGTTTAGAAAATGTTTTCCTACACCTATTTCTTCAAGGATTTTACCTATTTTATCTTCTAGGTTTAGTGTTTCTATTTTAATGTTTAGATCTTTGATATACTTTGATTTTAATTTAGTATATGGTGTGAGATAAGGGTCCAGTTTCAATCTTTTGCAGCACTACTTGTAAAATAGGGCATCTTTCTTCCAACATATGCTTTTGGCCCTTGTATCACAGATCAAATAGCTAAACATTCCTGACAAAGTATCTGTACCCTCAATTCTGTTTCACTGATCCACATATCTGTTTTTGTTCCAGTATTGTGCTTTTTTATCACTATTACTTTGCAGTATGTCTTGAAATCAAGTATTGCTATGCCTTCAGCTTTGCTCTTGTTGCTCAAAATTACTTTTGCCATTCTGAGTCTCTTCTGGCTTCATACAAATTTTAGGATTTTGTTTTCTACATCTGTAAAGTAAACTCTTGGTGTTTTGACTGAGATTGCATTGAATCTGTATGAAAGTTTTGGGAATGTGACTATTTTGACAACATTAATTATCTTCCAAGAGGTGGGGGCCATCTTTCCATTTTCTGTTATCCTGTTCAATTTCCTTTTTAAGCATACTATAGTTTTATTCATAGAGGTCTTTCACTTCCTTGATTAGGCTTACTCCCAGGTATTTTATTTTTCTTGAATCTGCTATAAATGGTATTATTTACATAATTTTCTTTTTATTCTGTTCATTGTTGGTGCACACAAATGCTAATGATTTTTGTGTGTTGGTCTTTTATCCTGCTAAATTGCTAAGGTTTGTTATTAATTCTAAGGGGTTTTGGTGCAATTCTTTAGGTCTTCTATGTGGAGTACCATATCATCTGCAAATAATGATAATTTGAGTTCTTACTTTCCTACATGTATCCCTTTTGTTTGTTTGTCTTGCCTAATTTATCTGGCTAAAGTTTCAAGTACTACATTTACTAGAAGAGGTGCTAGTGGACATTCTTGTCTTAGAGTTCCTGATTTTAGGAGGAATGCTTTTAGATTTCCCCATTTAGTATGATGCTGGCCATTGGTTTGTCATGTGTATCTTTTATTGTACTCAGGCATGGTCCTTCTATGCCTGTTTTCTTCAGTTTTTTTTAATCATTGAAAGTGTTGGATTTTGTTGAAAGTCTTTTGTGCACCTATTGATATGAACATATTAATTTTGACCTCTCATATTTATGCGATATATTACATTTATTGACTTACATATGTTCAATTCTCCTTGCATTTCTGAGTTGAAACCTACTTGATCACGTTGTATGATCTTTTTGATAATGTGCTGCATTGTATTTGCTAATATCTTATTGAGTATATTTGCATTCATATTCATAAGGAGACTGGTCTAGAATTTTCTTTTTAAGTTTGTTTTTTATCTGTGATTAAAGTGATGATGGCTTCTATAAATGAGTTTGGAAGCACTCCATCACTTTTAATTTCTTTGAAGAGCTTGAGGAGTATTGATGATATAACATTCTTAAATGTTTTGTAGAATTCATCAGTGAGTCCATCAGGTCTTGTGCTTTTTTTAGTCGGTAAATTCTTCATTACTGTGTCAATTTTGCTGTTTGTTATTGGGTTGTTAGGCATATTTATATCTTTTTGGGTTAGTTGTAGTACGTTTCTAGGAATCTGTCCATTTCTTCACAATTGGCTAATTTATTGGAATATAATTTTTCAAAGTAGTTGCTATCTTGTGGATTCCATAGTGTCTGTTGTGATTTCACCCTTTTTATATGAGCCTTTTTTCACTTCTTTTGGTAAGTCTGGCTAGAGGCTTACATATTCTATATATTCTGTCAAAGAATCAGCTCTTTGTCTTATTTTTTCACTATTATTTTACTGTGAATTTCATAAATTTTCTCTCTCATCTTTATAATTTCACTCCTTAATTTTGGTTTGAGACTGGTTGTTGTTTCTTAAGTATCTTAAAATATGGTTGTCTATTTGAATTTGCTTTGTTTTCCTAATGTAAGCATTGAATGTGATGAATTTTCCTCTCAGAACTGTTTTCATAGCATCCCAGAGGTTTTGGTGAGTTGTATCATCATTGTCATTAACTTCCAGAAATTTTCAAATGTCTTCGATGACCCACTGTTTGTATAAGAGTATATTGTTAATTTTCCAGGAACTTTGGTAGTTTTCAAAATTTCTTGTTTTCATTGCACAGTGTTCTGATAGTACACATGGGGTAATTTCTATTCTTTTATATTTACTTAAGGAGGCTATGTGCACTGGTGTATGATCTATTTTGGAAAAAGTTCCATGTGCTGCTGAAAAGAATGCATACTCTGTTGTAGAGTGATGGAATATTCTGTATATATCCATTAAGTCCATATGTAAAGGGTATGGCTCAGCTCTAAAATTTCTTTATTGATTTTTTTGTTTGTGGATCTATCTTTTTGTGAAAGTGAGTTAAAATCCCCTACTATGATTATGTTAGTGTTGATTTGATCTTTTAATTTCAGAAGATTTTGTTTTATGAAGATAGTTGCTCCAGTATTTGGTGCATATATATTCATCAGTGTTTTATATATATAATCACACTCTTTCATAAAAGAAAAAAAAAGCAAAATATTAGAATAAAAGTTTAGAGGAAATGTATAGAAGGAGGAAAACACCAAATAATTTTAAAAATTAAAAAGAATTAGAATCAAAGAATAATAAAAGAAACCATTGTTTTAGATGTGTGGCACTTTCCCTCAGCCTATGATTAAAGAGCAAAGATCAAGCCAGGATATCACTCTGTTTATGCTACCCTAAGGTGGCAGTTCACCCCCAGAATGATGTTTGGTGTAGATCTGCCTATGGTGAGAACACGGCACCAACATGAACTTCCAATCTTGTGTAACTCAGGTTGAACCTGGCTTCTAATTGCAGGAACCAGGTCTCTGTTCACCAGTCACTGCCCCTCAATGGAATATCCCCCAGTCCACTCCAACTACCGTCTCCCATGGCTATCTTTCCCTCATTTACTCGGGGAATATGGCACTGTGAAGTGTGGTTTGGGGCCAAGGGTCTGCTCTAGGACTCAGATTCAAATACACAGTCCTTCTGTGCAAAGCATCCCTACAAGCTCTTGCTCCACAGTTGTGGCTGTGGGAGCTGTACCAAGGTCATTCACCAACTGTTGACAGTGGAAGGCTGCTCTGGAAGCAGTATCTCATTGCTGATAATTCTTTTTGGGCCAGATGAAGTCCTTTGGTTCTTTGTGAGCAAAAATGTTATTAGTTTCACTGCTTCCTGGCTGGCAGGTAGCCAACCACTGTTGGTGTTGCTGTGGAATCTCTTTCCCAAGGTATGATCTATTTCTTATATGTTACTTAATCCTATTTTCTAATCCTACTTTCTTCTGCTCTGTCAGTTCCATCCTAGTTCTTGGGTAACCTCCACTCTGATTCCTCTCCAAGCTACTATTTTCACAACTCTAGAACTTTGTACTGGAGAAGCTGAGGTGCTGGCATTCACTGCTCCACCGTTATTTTCAGCATCCCAATAGAACTTTCTTATTGCACTTTCATGTTGCAAATATTTTATACCTTCCTGAAAATCTTTGTATTTTATAAAAATATACTTGAGAAAAGATGAAAACCACCCAGGTTTATTTCCCATCAAGATTTGTAAGTATTGTAATAAGGGAGGTGCCACGTGGAAGAGAAGGATAGATGATAGTCTTCTAGAACCAGAAGTATAATGGGGGTAGGACTCACTATGGCTGAAAAAGACAGGTAAGTGTTATCATGGTCTTCAGCCAATTTCCAGCATATGGCTAGCACTGGGGTTCAACGTACCCTTGCAGAGTCCCTGCAGGTTTCCAGGACTCAACAATGAGAAGCTGTGACAACAAATGATAAGGATACTGCTGGTCTGGTGTGACTTATAAACCATATGCAAGGGCTTGGAGTTTCTCCTGGTGCTGGTCATTGTGTTGGAAAAATTTAGTTGAGTGAGATTTACTTTAAGTGAATAAGCTCATTGTGTAGAGAAGGAGAAGGCAAAAACTGAAGAAAAGACCTGGGAATACTAAAGAGTTTCTCAGAAAGGAGCCAGGGAGCACCATTTGCGGACTGCAGAGGGGGAGAACCAGGCTTCACCAGGAGGTAATCCCCATCTGGAAGCCAGCACCATGCATGGGCTGCTGCCAGAGTGGGGACAGCCACACGCAAGCCTCTCTCCATGAGTCAGCACCATTCCCAGATTACGGAGGGAAAGAACCAGGCCTCACCAGGAGGTAATACCTGCCTAGAAACTATATCATTGTCATTGTTCTGTTGGGTTTGGTTTCATTCTCTTTTGTTTTGTTTGATTATGTTAAATCTAATGGCATTAGCAGCTATTTAAAAGATAGCAAGACATTATGGTAGCCATTTTGGTTTTACTCTTGGCTTGTTTTGAAGTCCTTTGCTGCATTCATTGTTTTGTTTTTATTGTTTCTATTCTATTTTGTTCTGTTCGACTTTTCCTATGTCTGAAGGTATCTGCAGCTACTTGACTAAGATTTACATACTTTCTAATGAGGGTAATCCAAACACTTTGAAACAGAGGTCTTCAAACAATTCTAGTAGGATAAAAATTTCATTCCTATATGAGCTAATAAAGCTCAATTATAGCACCAGAAAATAAAACTTTGGATAGTGAAAACATTAGCATTAGGGTCTTTCTTGCTCTCTCTCTCTCTCTCTCTCTCTCTCTCTCTCTCTTCTTTCCCTCCTTCCCTCCCTTCTTCTTTCATGTTAACATCCTCTTAGACCTTCAGAAACACTGAGGCTGGGTCCCTAAAGACTGGAAAGAAGAGGGTGACTGCATATATGAAGAACACGCTAACATAGTGATTGTCCACATAATGATGCTTGCCTGTCTCTAGCTTTGTCTTGCTAAAGACCCTACTGTGCTTTGCCCACACTCTTTGGTTTGGTTCATGGTCTGCCCATCCAGCTCCAATTTTGTTCTTTCCTCATTGGTCTTGCTAGTAATGACCACTCTCTGCCTTTAGCCATAGTCCGATAACATCCAATTTACCCTGCTGATTTCGCCCCAGTTTCCTTAAATCCAGCATCTCTCTCTCTCTCTCTCACCTGTGTAACAAATAGTGCTTGACACTTTAAAAGGTGTTCAAAACTCTTAATACATTTAACTCAGTTCTGTCTGGACTCTTTAATAACAGTAAATAAATCCAGAATTTCACAAATTGTCTTATATTTGATATATTTAGAAAACTTGTGAACGATATCTGGGGTCAGAAGTCTGGGGACTATGGTGGGGAGTTGTGAGAAAAATACCTGTTACACTAAGTGTGCTGTGAAAGGCAGGATTAGTAAAGCCTCCCATGCCATATCCTGTAGGTTACTGTATGGGTCAAAATGAAATATGGAGGACAAAAGAAGTTGGCAAACATTATTAAACAATAGCATGAACCTAACCATCATTTGAAAAATGTATTTTTTCTGAACAGCCTGTTCTGATGGAGCTGGATAACTGAACTATCGCTATGTCTAATTCTGCTTTTTTTTACGGAACACAAACAATTTAGGAGTCTTAAGGAAACCCTCTGGGCTTCTCTTGCACTGTTGAACCTGGCCACAAGCCCCTTCTGATGCAGACTAGAATACTAAACGCCTCTTAATGGCAAATAATTCTGTTTTGCTACAGGAACCCAAGCCAGCTTCTTCCATGACAGTTCAGCTTTATTGTTGCTGATGGTTAATTTAGAAGTTTTCAGAAAGAAACTGTTTTCCTGTTTTTTATATTCTTCTCTTTCCATCTGAATATTCACCTCCCTTTATGCCCTATTACACCCACCCACGGGATATGTCATTTTTGTCAGTCAATTGAAAAAGCAACATGTGCACTACAAATAAATTCACCTACACAAAACAAAGGATTCAGGCCAGAAAAGCCTCCCCTTTGGACATAAAGCAAAAGTTTACCTATTTTTCAAAAAGTCAGAAGAGGCAGTGGTTTTCACAATACTAATTTCCTCCAAATAGTTTGTGTTCTGTCAGGTTGGGACTTGTTTTCAGTGGAAACTGTGAATAGTGACAGGATGCTTCTCCCACCCAGTATATCCATAAGTAACAACTTGTCAAAAATCAAATATTCTTAGTTTTAGCCATGACTTCAAGAAAATGGATTCCAAGTATTCTACATCTGAAAGTAAGATTGCCTATGCAGAGTTTGCAAAGAACATATTTAATCATTGGTTTTGTAGCTTTAGACTCATAAACTTATAAAATATTTGAAGTTAAAAGACCCAGGGAATGTACAAGTTAAAAAGATTTTTAAAGGTGCTATTCATGCACTGTGTACTACTTTCCCAACTCTTCCTCTACTGCCATCTTAGGAAAAGGGTATTTTGATATTGACCCTGGGCTCAGGATATGTGGTGGCCTGTCACCTTGCTCACACTTGAGAGACCACAACTGACTAGATCTGTCTGCCAGCAGAGCAGAGTCATGGGTCTTGGGGAAGAACAGCACTTCAAGAGTGTAACAGCAGGGGATGAATCTAAGCAAACAAAACTATTTTCCCCTTTGGGTCACCAGCTGGAAGGAGGGAATGGGGACATGAGGGCAGGTTACCAATCCTACTTCAAGTGCTGAAAGAAGACAGAATCAGAGGCTTGGAAACAGGCTAAGCCATGCAATTGATGATCCCATAGGAATGGGGTTCCATGGCTCCCAAAGAATCCTTTCTTTGTCTTGCTCTACTTAATAATTTTAGGAGGACTTATTTCCCTGAGATTTTAATCAAAGCTCCCAGTCTCTCCTTGCACATTTTAATGTAATAAGAGTTTCTAGTGTTTCAGATCTTTTACAGGCTGCCCGAAGTCCACTGCTTTCTCTCCTATCCCACATCTCCCTAAGGTGAGGAATCCCAGATTTAGCCTTATGTCAATGCAGCCAGCACACATACACTCAGGTTCTTGACTTTCCCTGTGGTGTTCACAGCACTTCCCTACCCTGGACCACTGGTCCTGGAACTCTATTTTCATGATCCTGCTTCCCTTTATTCTGCTAACAACTTGTAACTCAGCTTTCATATTTGTATGATATCAGATTTAGATTTGATCTACCACTGTTCCCTCCTTGACTATAGTTCTTTTAGTTCCCTGATTAAATTCTAATAATTCCTCTACAATGGCCAATCCAACCTCTTGGAAACCCCTACTCCACATCCTACATCTAGACGTTCTTGTCCTGAGAATGTCCCTTTAAATTTTTCCTAAAATTTGCTTAGTTTAAGGGTTTGATCCATTTTAAAACAACAACAATAACAACAAAATGCCTGTAGAAGAAGTAACAGCTAAATTATTGCTTTCCTTTTGCATTTCCATGTTAATAAGTTTCAGGTGTTTGGTTTAGAGAAGATTTTGTCAAGAGTAAGAATTAAGTGGAATGGAAGAGAAGACACTATGTGAAGAGAGGAAAAGAGACTTCAGAGAGTAGAGTGTAAAATCATTAACTTTCCTATTTCTTATTTTGGCATGGGCTTGCACTAAGCTACAGTGTCTAAAACTTAGTACAGGAAAACCTTTCCTCATAGAAAACACGTCAGTTATTACTGAAAGTGTTTGGGGGATGGTGTGGCATGGTGCCATGCTTTGGCACTGACTACTACTAAGAATTGTGTGTATATAGTGCTGATGTGTGCCTGATGAGCAAGAGAATAAATCACTGGGATAGATCCCAAGCCTGGCCTCACCTAAGAGGCAGGGTGGAAGGGCACACACTCCTAAGGCTGCAGCTCTCTGTGGGTCAACAAAGACAGAAACTGGAATTTATAAAATATATTCAGATCTCATCGTTTAGGGATTTATGCCTGCAAGTCCACTATCATTAAAGAGTTATATGTATACATTCCCCTTTCCATTGTAGGGATTATGAATCTCTGACGATAGTAAATTATTCTCTTCTGTGCTGTGCACTATGATTACTCTGTGGAATTTTCTAGACTGTTTTGTAAGGCACTGCAGCATTAATGAAGTGTTATTTATACTACACATTGATTTTCTGGTTTGTTTTTCTTGAAGTTTCTCCTTGTTCCATCTTTTTTGATTTATCATACATTTAGCAGACCTCAGTATAAAAGCTATTTTTCTGTCATTTTTCAAACTTTAAATGAACAAGACTTTTTATGAAGTGTAATTTTCAATAACAATGAAATATTAGAAGCCCCTCTTGGAGCCCCCTGTTCCATTTATAACATTTTTCCTGGGATTTTTTTTTGCTCTTTTTTTCCTTGTTTCCCACCAGTGGGAATGGCCACAGTTTACAATATCTGGAAATAAACTTTCAGGAGAGGGTCATAACGATTTGGTTCTACCCACTTGCACAATATGAAAACATAAACAGATGCACAGCAGCTTGTGTACCCAACCAATAGACAAATGACTTAATTTAATGTGTGTTGGTACAAGGAAGTGCAAAGAGGCATTAGGTAAGTTTCCTGGAAGGTAGAAATTTTTCTTTGATACAGTTCTTCTTTATACTTGTACAAAGGTGAATAAATTTTAGTAATTCTCCCATAAAAACTAAAGGGCTTGTACTTCCTAATCAATCCATTCGAATTCAACTCACCACTGTTATTTTTGGTACATGTGGTTTAAAGTCCTCAAGAGCTTTGAGAAAGTGGGTATAATAGAAGTGAGTACCATACGAAGAGCATATGATAAAGTATGTAAAAGGAGTCAACATGATTTACATAATATATTTTTCCTCAATGCATTTGCCTTCCTCTCCCCTCCCCTCTTGTTTTTTCTTCTCTCCAAACCTTCATTTCCATCAACCATTTTAGAATTACATTAATTTCTTGGACAAGAAGTTGGTTGTAGTATAAATGGAAGACAAATCTTCTTGTCTTCACGATAAGCATCACTCTAACCTCTCCCTATAAACGCCTTTGTTTTGCTTGCCAAAGAGAGTTAACACCTTCAGCAAACTCAAAGAGTGAATCATTATTAATCTAAACCCTTTGTGGGAGTTCCATAATGCTGAAAAGTTATTAGATTTAAGAATAGATATGTGGCTTTAAACTAGTCAATATCACATGCAGAGAAACCTACTGGTGGCACAGGGAAAAGGATCTTTTCTTCTCTGATTACAAAAAGAGATGTACAAAGAACATTTCTCCTCCTGGTAAATGTATGTAGTCGTGACTTTATGAGATGCCTCAAGCTGCCAAAGCTGTGTATGTCCTGGAGCATGAGATTCACCAACACAAATGGTAGAGTGAAAAAGTGGAAACCCCTTCTGCATTGGTCACATTTGCATCATTGTAACCAAATACTTGAGAAAAACTACTTAAAGGAGGAAAGATTTATTTTGGCACATGGTTTCAGAGGTTTCAGTCCATGGTCAGCTAGCTTCAAGGGAAAAACATTATGGCTGAATGGTGTGGAAAAGGAAAGCTGCTCACCTCACGGTAGCCAGAAATCTGAGAGGGATGGAAAAAGCCAGATACAGAAGAAGAGCCTGGAATAAAAACATACTTCTTCAAATCATGCCTCTGGTGACCTTCCCCCAACTAGTCCTGCCTCGTAGCAGCATATTCAGTTATAAACTCAATGGCCTAATCCATCGATCAGTATAATGCTCCCATGATCCAGTCACCCTCCAAAAGCTCCACCTGTGAAATCACAATTCTTTGGGGAACACTTTTGACCCAAACCACAACATCTCTAGTTCTTCTTGATATCACTGTGCTGCTGAACAGGCCTCCATCCAAAGTCTCTGCCATGCTAAACAATGTATCCTTTAGGATTTAGGTGACTTTTGGTCAGAATTGTGTTATCTGTAACAGAAATCAACAAACCATCAAAGTGTTCCACAGATCCAAGTTCAAGTCCCAACTTTGTGTGTATATGTGAAAACATAGTCAAGTTATCAGAAAGCATAATTTTCTCATTGTCCTCTGCATAATGGGCACAATAACTTTATCTCCCCCTCTTAGATTGGTGCAAGAATTCAACAAATTCTTGTAGAGTAATGCTTGATAATAGACCTTCAGGAAACAGTAGCAAAAATAATTTTACCCAATTCACATGTAGAAAACCCTAATTAATCCTCCTAATAAGGCTCCCTGTGAATGATTTTGGTTAAAATCTCCCTCATCTCTAATATTTAATTCTGCTTCCCTGGCCAGCTACATGGTTTTCTTCTTCATCTTCATTCTCTGTGTGTCTGCCCTGAAGCCATGGGCACAGCAAGAGAATGGTCATCCCACTCCACAGACTCACACATCAAAGGAAATATGAAAGAGCTCATGCGACCCTGTCACGAATTTGTGGTTTGGCTTGAAAATGTGAGGCCCGAACAGCCTTTTCAATTTGGGGAGGGGTAGGGGAACTGGAACTCTTAATTTCCTTTTAGAATAACTCTTTTTGACACAGCACCTCAAACTCTCTTCCTTTGACTGCCTCTAAATTCTTTCTATAACAAACTTTATTGTTTTTATTGTGTTCTGTAAATCAGTGTCTCTTACTTTATTAGATATTGATTCTTTGTGGTTTTTCTTATTCCCCAGTAATATGTAAAACCAGTCTTGTTTTCTCTTTAGGTTCATTCTTAGCTTTTGACTTCTAACAGTTGTGTTTGTTTTCCTTTTCTTCCTCACACTGCTTAACTTCAACTTTTCTTTCCTAGAGGATAGAATCCTAATCCTTTCCTTTTTATTTTGTATTATCACATTTAACTGTAAGTTGGCACTGAAATATGCAAAACTTGAAACCTGAATCTCTTCTTTCTGCTCTTACTTTAGGAAGTTGACTGAGAATATAGGAAAAGCCAGGCTGAACAGAGAAAACCAGCGTCTTCATTTCTTAAGTTTAAAATGTGTATTTATCACTTTGGATCACAAAAAAAGTCAGCAACTTTTCAAAAGTAAACAAAGGGTGATTATTGGACATTTGTCTTTTTTTCCCCTTGGCTTCCCAGCAGAAAAACCTGTGTTTGGAAACCTGGCAGTGCAGATTTGGGATGGAAGAGTGGCTGAAGGCCAGTTACTTGATCTCACTAGCACCTATCCTTTAAGAGAACAGCATGCCTACAGCATAAAATGACACTAGAGTCACACAGAAGCAGAGCCTGCTTAGAATCATCTTTGTGGCTGAAATAGAATCTAGTGTTTTAATCTGGCAGTGGTGACACCTATAAACAAAGTTGTGCCACTAGACAAAAGATTTCTTTCCCAGCCCTTGCCCCAAGCCATTTTGTTAATCTGAGAGTTACTGGTATCCTCCTACTCATTTTTCTTTTTTGGCTTAAATTAATCAATTCTATCTCTATTAGTTACAGCAAATAAAGCTAGCTGACTGTCACTTATTCTGAAAACAGTCACGGATCATTCCCTCTAGGAAGTCTTCTCTGTCTTTCATTGACTGGGTCATGTATCTCTTCTACAGGATGCATCCATAACTGATGTATCCTGTACATTGGTCATATAAACATTAGCCCCTTTGTTACATACAATTACTAGTTTGTGAACATTGTGAATTCAAGGCAATGTCTGTCTTATGTATTGCTCTCCTAACAACTTCTAACACAGTACCTCGAACATGGTAGGTATTTTTATCAATATTTGTTGAATGAATATGGAATGAGAGTCCCCAGCAGAGAAAACCACAGAGACAAATTTTCTTGGAGAGAGAATGTTCAGAGTAAAACACAGGCCAGTGTCAAAACTTCACAAGAGTCAAAATATCCTGGCCTCTTCCAGAATTTGATTGCAAAAATCCAGATCGTCAAAATTACCAAGATAGTTTCATTATAAGGTAGAGCAGAGAAAACTTCTAATTAAATTAAAGGAAAGGGGTTTCATAAAAGATATACAATGAAATTTTATAGTATGCTTAACCTCGAAACAGAACAAAAAAGAAAACTATCTCAATATGACCATAACTATTCACTTTATATGGATAATTGTATCTTTGAGCTCTGTGCAGGTGTGTGTGTGTGTGCATGTGTGCGTGTGTGTGGCTTTGTGTTTGCACATCCTCCACTGAAATTTTGTGATTAATCATTTTGTAGACAATCAGAATTCCATGTACACTGGTGGTTTTTTTCTAAGCTATCCTCACAAAAGTCTCACACTCATAGAAATAATATTGGCTCTTTTTTCAACATAACATTTTGATTACTCTGGCTCCAGCAAGTCTGGGTATGTTCTCTCTCTGCATACTTTTTTGAGAAAGAAAAGCATTTTGCTCATGACAGACCAATATATGCACCTGAAACATTGTTTGAATAATCTAAGCATTAGGACACATGCCAAGAGGAATGATATAGAACATAGAAGTCAAGACATGACAGGGTAGAATGAGGCAGAATTATTAGGAATGTCTTCATGGGTAGAAGACTAGATCATCAGTGTCTTTGGGGAGAAATTTCAGTGAAACAGCAAATGACTTTTCTCAACGATGTGGATTAATTAGAGAAGTGAAGAGCTATTAAAAAGGACAGCAATAGAGAACAGAATATCAGAACAGAGATAGCAAAAACCTGTGAAGGTTCTGATTCTAAGGATGTTTTAATTAAATTGGACTTTTTTCAAGTACAGTTCTATGAATTAACTCATGTATGGATTCACATAACCACCTAGAAATAAGATACAGAATTGTCTCTTTGTCTCAAATAGCTTCTCATGCTACCTCTTTGCAAACACCCTACTCTCTCTTTTTCCACCCTCGGGCAACCACTGATTTGGTCATCATTATACCTTTGTTTTTTAAAGACTATCACACTAATAGAATGACATAGTATGTAAAATGCTAACACTAGCTTCTTTCAATCTGAATGATGCCTTTAATTTTCATTCAATGATATATAAATAGCTCATTCTTTTCATTGGTGAGTAGTACACCATTGTGTGGATGCACCTCAGCTCAGTTGTTCATTTTGCTATTTAAAAAACAATTAAGGGACTGGGAATTTAGCTCAGGGGCATAAGCACCTGCCTGACAAGCATCAGGTCATGAGTTCTATCCCCAGTACCAAAATAAAATAAAATAAAATAAAATATTTCCAGTTTTTGACAACTATGAATAGGAATACTGAAAACATTCATGTACAAGTTCTTGTGTATACATATAGTTCCATTTTTGCAAATGTATAGGAGTGTAATTATAGGGGTAAGGTGGATGTTTAATTTTATAATACCTGATAAACTATTTTCCAAAGTGGTTACACCATTTTGCATTGGCAGCAGCAATACTCTAAAGTTTCAGTTACTACATTTCCTTCCTAGCTATATAGAGTTGTCTCTCATGATTTTAATTTGCATTTATCACATGGCTAAGAATATTGAACATCTTTTCATATGTTTATTTGCATTAGTATATTCTCTTTGTGGAAGAATTCATTCAAGTCTTTTACCATATTGAAATTGGGTTATTTATTTTCTGGTTGTTGAGTTTTGAAGGTTCTTTATATATTCTGGATACAACCTCTTTGTCAAAAAAATAATCAGTAGATATTTCTTTCCAGTCTGTAGTTAGTCTTTTCATTTCCTTAATATGTCTTTTGCAGATCACATGTTTTAGATTTTGATGAAGACTAATGTATCAATTTTTGTATTTAATAGATTATGCATTTGGTGTAATGTCTGATAATTCCTGGATCATGAAAATCATCTTCTGAAAAGCCTTATAATTTTACTTCTTAGATTATTAATGATCTAGTTGAGAGTACCTTTATTTAAATGGTATGAGATTAAAGATGAAGCTCATTCTTTTTGCATGTGGATTCCAGTTGTACTACTTGTAGAAAATACTATTCTTCCTTTCGCTGAATTGCCTTTATACCTTTGTCAAAAGTCAACTGGCCTAATTCGGGCAAGTTTAGTTATTATCTAATGAATTTAATAGTCTAAAAACGTGGTTGTAGCCATAAGATTCAAATTTGCTGCTTTTAATCAAAATTATTTTAGCTTTTTAGAACTTTTTCATTTACATATAAATTTTAGAAATACTTTGTCAGTTTCTGAAAAAAAACTTTAGGATTTGATGTTAACTGATAATAACTTTTAACAGATTTGTATCTCCAGATATTTTTTCCAATACAGAATTTCACTCCTTTTCTGCTGGGCTTTATTACTATCATTTTTTTTGAGAAGGCAAATATTCAAGTAATTACCCATGGAAGATTATTAATGAAAACCTGAAAAGTTGCAAGAAAGATATACATATTTCATTTCTTTTTTAAAATTTTATTTTTAAGAGAAAAAACACTAAAATCAATGATAACGAATTTCAAAACAAGATAATAGGAGATTAACGATGGCTAATATATTGTGCATTGTTGTCTTCAAAGTAGTTGCTCAGATTACAAGACATAGAAATGAAAAATTGATCAAACAATATAAGCACAAACCATCCCTTTCAATGAACTAATAGAAATTAGTAGTATAATTATCTTAGCTATTATATATGTATATTTTTCTTTTCCCTTCCTTCTTTTCTCTTTTCACCCATCCCAGTCATTCTTTCCTTTTAAGCAGTGTCTTCTCTTTTCACAGTAATTATTGTATATTTTGAATCTCATTTACTTTTTCAGTTTCTTCTTTTTTTTTTTTTTTTTTTTTTTTTTTTTTTTTTTTTTTTTTTTTTTTTTTTTTTTTTTTTTTTTTTTTTTTTTTTTTTTTTTTTTTTTTTTTTTTTTTTTTTTTTGTACCAGGAAATGAACTCACGACCTGGAGTTTGCCAGGCATGTGCTGTGCTGCTGAGATCTACCCCCAGCTCTTTCAGTTTCTTACACAAGGAGACAATACGAAGTTTACACATGTGAGTCTGATTTATTTCACTTATGAGTATGGTCTTAAGTTGCAAAGTATTTACATATAAAAAGCCTCAAGTTTATCCTTCTGTATAACTGAGTGGTACTGTATTATACAAAAAGAGCACATCTTTTTATCCATTATGGGCATTTGAGTTTTTTCCAGATTTAGCTGTTATAGATTTTCCTGTTGTAAACCTAGGTGCACATGTATCACTGTGGTATGATGTTTTTAATCCTTCTGGGAAGATACCCAGAAGAATAGCTGGTCTGAATAGGACCTCTAAGCCTAGTTTTTTGAGGAATCTCTACACTGATTTCCAAAGAGATTGTACCTGTACACACTCCCACCAACATTGGAGAAGGGTTCCTTTTTCCCCACAGCCCACCCAACAGTTGTTATTGATTGATTTCTTGATGATAGGCATTCTTTCTGGTGTGAGATAGAATCTCAGTGTGGTTTTAACTTGCATTTCAGAAATGACCAATAATGTTGAACATTCTTTCATGTATTTATTTGCCATTTTTATTTCTTCATCTGAGAAATGCATGTTCATCTCAGATGTCCATTTTTGGATTGAGTCTCTGAATTTTGGGAGTCTGATTTTTCAATTCTTTATATGTTCTAGGTAGAAGTCCTTTGTCTGAGAGACAGTCAGCTAAACATTTTCCCACTCTGTGGGCTTTCTTTTGCTCTGTTGATTTCTTTTGATGTTCAAATACTTTTTAGTAAGATGAGGTCCCAGTTGTTGATTCTTCAAAATACTTCCAGCGCAGTTCGAGTTTTGTTCATGAACTCTCTGTCTACTCTTATGTCTTCAAGATTTCTACCTACTTTGCCTTCCAGTAGATTTAGTGTTTCTATTTTAATATTTAGGTCTTTGATCAATTTTGACTTTAGTTCAGTGCACGATAATAGACATGGGTCTAGTTTTAGTCTTTTGCATGTGGAAAACCAGTTTTTCCAGCACCATTTATTAGAGAAACTATCTTTCTTCCAGCTAACATGTTTGCTTCTTTGTGAAAGATAAGGTGGCTCAGTGTGTTTGTAGTTGTGTCTGCATCTTCTAATCTGCTCCCCGATCCTCAGGTGTTGTTGTTGTTATTGTTGTTGTTATTGATGTTGTTTTGCCAGTAGCTTGCTGATTTTATCATGCTTTGTAGTATAATTTCAAGTCAAAGATTGTGGTGCCTCCTACCTTGCCTTTGTTTCTCACAATTTTCTTTGCTATTCTAGGTCTCTTCCATTTCCAAATGAATGTTAGGAATATTTTTTCTAGATCTGTGAGGTATCCTAATGGTATTTTGATCAGGGTTGTATTAAATTTTTATAACAATTTTGGGAGTATGGTCATTTTCACAATGTTGGTTCTTCCTATCCATGAGCAAGGGATATCTTTCCATTTTATGGTATCTTTTTCAATATCATTTTCCAGAGTACTGCAATTTCCAATGTATAGTTATTTTACTCCCTTTGTTATATTGATTCCTAAGTATTTCATTTCTTTCAGATGCTATTGTGAAGGGTGTTATTTCCCCTATTTCTCTCTCAGTGAGTTTGTTGTTTGTGTATAGTAAAGCTATTGGTTTTTGAGTGTTGACTTTATATCCAGCTATGTTACTGAATTAAATAGGCGCACCAAAGATGTCCTAAATTAGATTAATGCAGCAATTTCTAGTTGAAACTATTTGTTTTTCCACACAATACTGCATGACCTAAAACTCTAAAAGACAGAGTGAGATCAGACTACCGTGATAAGTAGTGGTGAGACTCAAAATAACCTGCATTTGAGACACAAAAATGCCTTGAACATTTCTAGTGATGGAGTGAGGAGTTAAGAATAGGAAAAAAATGAGAATAACTCTTTCCAGAATAATTTTTCTAATGCATTATCTTATAACTTAGTCTCAACTGGTCCTTCTGGATTCATTGCTCATGAAACTCACTCACTTTTATCTTTCATTCCTGTCTGCTGCTGTAGGACCTTAGACCGCTAAAATGTCTCTTAGAAGATTTTTTTAATTGTCCCCAGAGGATGTCGCAAATGTACGTTCTTGCAAATCCTTTTCTGCTGGAGGACATCACAGCCCAACCTAGCATTGTCTATGTGGAATCACATCTACTGAGTATTAATGGCCATGCAAAGCCTCCAGGTCTTCCTCTAGGATCTGCCACTGTTTCTGAAAAATGCTACATTTTTTCCTGATATGACTAGTACTCCCAGGATTTTGTGATGACTTCCTGAGAGTGAAAAACTTCAAAATCTGTGATATGGTTTGCAACGAAGTAAAGAAGATGTTTTTCTTGTGTATCCCTCTTGTCAGAATGACTCTAGAGCAGCTTTTCTTTATACCATAAAGTTTTATGAAGAGACTAGTTTCTTGTACCATACATTTCTACAAAGAGATGAAATCAATCATTTTCATTTTTTAATACTCTATTTGATTTAGTCCTAAGACCAGTGGAAATTAGGTTGGGAGAGAATTTTGACTGATAGACACCAAACTCTGTTTCCATTCAAACTCTACTCAGATGTACCAGAAGTGTGCTTTACTAATCTCTTGGGTAGCACTCAAACAAATCGAGTTGATAACTCAGTTTAACTGTCACAGCCCTATTCCTTTTCTCTGAGCATGTGTCTTCTTCTTGACTCTGGATTCTCCTGCAAAATGATATAGATTGAGGATGCCTCACCACTTCAGAACAGAAGATTCCAAAACATCCCTGCAACTAAACTCCTAGTAGAACTCTTCTATCAGTTTTCCAACCATTTTGGACTTCCATTTAGATGCCTACCCCATTACAGCTTAATGTAGCATATTTTCCAAAGCATTTCAGAGAAGATGATGGCAACATTATTAAATCTATGTGAAGAATGCTAAGGCTCAAACACATTAAGCAACTTGATAAAGGGATTCCTAGACCGAGAATTTACATCTAGATCTTATAACTCCAAATACTATATCTCTTTCTAACAAATCATAAATGAAGTCTTAGAAATCATTTTAGGGGACCATGTGTCTACCTTTCTATCATGCCAATAAAGTTGGCCAATCTTCTAGCCCTTCCTGTGTGCTGATCGTGGTAAAGATAGACCAGAATCTGAGTACAAGTCTGCTTGATTACAGTGTCCAGGAGACCATGCAAAGAAAAGAACAGAGATACTGTAGTCTCATTGCCTTATCATCTATGAGAACATAAGGCATTGTCCAGGAGGCAGTGTCCATGAGGAACAGAAACCTTGTAGCCATAAGCCTCATCTGGATTCTACTTCTTGTCACTTACTTTAATATGTGTCTTAATCTCTTCAAGCTTCTGTTTCCCTTGCACCAAGTAAAATTAATAAGAATTACCCTTAGGCTTGTTGCAAATAGAGAAGGAGTCTGCACATAGGTTTTAGTCCTTTTCCTAAAATGTAACATTTCCTCAGTAAATGGTCATTGTTGTTATCGATATATTTTTTAATTAGTGTGATATTTTGAACATATTAGATGATATGTTACTATATATTTGACCATATTACATAAGTCATCTTCGACATGACTTCTTTTTAATAATCAAGAAATATTATCAGAGATAATAAGTTTCCAAAGTTCATGTGGTCTCCACCATTTCCAATTAGGTTAATTTTGAAAACAGCTGTAGAGCAGGTTCAGGAAATGAGATGTTAAGAATGTTTCCCTAAAGAAGTGAATTAAAATTGAGGTAGAATTTATGCTATTCAGAGGGTATTAAAATGGTAGAGGATTAAATTTCAGTGATTTTATGCCAAAGAAATACATAAAGCAAAATGTTAATTGGAGATACAATTTCAGGAGGTCATTTTAAAATTTAATAATTAGTATGTTTGGTCTGTTTATTGCTGAGAAGTAAAATGAAACCTTTGACCTTTTTTCATAAATCAGTTATTTATTCTATTTTGATAAAACCTATAGATTTAAAGACTTCCCCAAAGGCACATTTTCTTTTTCTTTTCTATTTTTTCAAATAAAAAAAGATTAAGAAACAATAGTCATTTTTTCCCAATAGTTTACAGAATGTCACTAAATTTGGTGAATTTTTTAAAAATTTAAATTATTACACCAAAAGACAAGTTGCCAATACCCCTCAACCCATTTTTAGAATGCCCATAACAATAATGAAATGTTTTCTCTTCAAATTCTTGTTCCTTGAATTTTTCTAGATAATATATGAGAATTTCATGAAAAAACTTTAAAAAATTCAGTCTTCATCATAAATGGGTTAATCCCACTCAAAATACTTCTCCTCACTTCAAACACATTAATTCCACTGTTTTGCCTTTTCTTTTTTTCTCTCTTTTCTTTCTTTCTTGCTTGCTTCCTTATTTTGAGATAGGGTCTCACTATGTAGTTCAGATTGGCCTCGAACTCACCATGAAGCTCAGGCTGGCCTCAAATTCATGGCAATTCCTCTGCCTCCCAAGTGCTGGGATTCTAGGCATGTGCCACCATGGCCGGCTCTTGCCACTTTCTGAAGCAACTCTGGAAGTCCCCTTTTGTGAACGCCCATAGTTGTGCTGTCCTAGATACTTCAGTGTCTTGAATAAATTCAAAACATTTACTTTTCATGGCTGTTGGTCTCTGAAGAAGATCCAGAAATTGTATTGCTTCAGATTCTGTGAATAAGGTACATAAGGACACACCATAATGATTTCATTTGACAGAAATTATTACAGTGAAAGACACATTGCCATTCATTCCACGCAAAGTATTACCGTTCACTTTGACTACATTTATCCTATTATTCTTGGCAATGTGCCTATAATAATTTTTTATTTAATCATTCCTCATATTTTTCTATCACCATTTACAGTGACCAGAATCACCATAGGAAGATAATACTAGAAAACCGAATGACATAAATTGATCATTCACTTATTCTGTGTTGAGTGCAAGGTGAATTTAGGTAAATATAATACTGAGTATTAATTTGCTACTTCAGCTAAGACTAAAAGATGTAAAGTAGTAATAAACAAAGTGGTAGCTTTGCACAGTGGCAGATCATAGCCAATGAGGTTTATCTGAGATGCAATTATTGCTAATTAAAACAAAGTGTTTTCCTAATTAGACACTGATGGTGATTACAAAAATGTAGCAGAATGATGGTATCTGATCACCATAAAGCTAACTTAAAGAGACAGAACAATTACCTAATGGTCTATGACAAAATACTAATGATGTGTTGCTAAAGGGAGAAGATGTAAATCCAGAATAAGTGCTTGTTAGAATCATAGAAAGAAATCTGAGAAGGCACAGTTGGTTGCACTGGTATATGGATCAGGAAAGAATGTCCGAGTGGACACCAAATACATTTCCAGGAATGACATGTTATCATATTTACTTCTCTACTTCTCATGTGTAGAGTTACACTTGTGCTGTATAGATGCTTGTCTCAGGTACTTAAGAATATATATAAACATACATATATAATAATCACAAATATAATATTACATAAATAAGTAAAAGATAGTTAACCACATCAGTGATGCTGTTAGAGGTGGAATTCTGCTTAGGACCTATTAAGACAGAAGTAGTGATGAAATGTACATTACCAAGAGCCTGTGGATGGTACCAGACTGAAACTGACAAAAACTAAGAAAAAGGGTTCATTCTAATAAATGTGATGCTAATAAATACAATAGATAGATAGATGAGAGACAGCACCTGAAAGAATATTTCAGGTGGTTATGAGGTTATTAAGGGCCATCACTATCTAAAAACTTCAGGAAGGAGAATGTTGAGGAAGTCTTCTCTGGACACTTGAAAGACATGTCAGCTGAGACCTGAATGTCCTGAAGAAGACAGTCAAATAAGTAAGGATCTGGACAAGCCACAGTGACTTAACAGCTAGAAAGAAGAGCTAATACAATGACCCTAAGAGGTAACAAATGTAGCAATGTCTCAAAACGTAACAAGTGTAGCATGGTGGTAGACTAGAAAGGAAGGCAGTGAGGAAGGAGTACTACAAAACGGAAATGAAGACGTGGAAAGGGTATGTCTGTACTTTGGTGCTGCTGTAACAATATCACAGACTGGGTGATTTACAATGAACAGAAGTTTATTTTTCACAATCCTGGAGGCCAGGAAGTCTGAAATCAAGGATCAAAGAGTCAGTACCTGGGAAGCTCTTGTCACATTTTCCTTGGTAGTAGGACAAAGAGAAGAGAAAGCATGGGGAGGGCAAACTTGTCCCTTAATAATAAACCACTGACACAGTAACAGCATTAATGCATTTCTAACAGCACAGCCCATAGGGCCTAATCATCTTTTAAAACTTTCTCTTCTAAATATTGTGACAATGACAGGTAAATTTCAATATGACTTTGAGAGGAGATAAAACATTGAAGCCATAGCACAATGGCTACATCATTGAGTCCTTGTAAGATGGAATAAATTATTTTATTTGGAAGGCATTGACTATTGAGTAGTCCTCTGATATTGTTAATATTTTTTAAATATTACAGTTGCTGGTATGTGGAAAATTAGAGATGCATAAAAGACAAGGCAATTGCCATGATCAAAGTAAAGTTGATGGTAACTGAGGAAGGAATGATGTGTGTTGAATAAATGAAGTGGTTAACACTAACTGGTAGCCAGATACACAAAGTATAAAAGAGAAAGGAGTAAAAAACCAAAAGATATGAAACCCAAGTGACAAACATCTGATTCTGTGAAGAGTAGAGTCATGACGTTTGGAAGGATGGATACCATCTGGGATGAAGACAAACTCTGCTTAGGACGTACTAAAACAGAATGTGGTGATGTAATACATATTCTCAGGAGTCTGTGGAAGACACAGAGCTGGAACAAAGAAAAACTAAAAATGGTCCAGTCTAACAAATGTGGTGACAAAATTAGAAAAGTAAAAAAATGTAAAGAAACAAAAGGAGGAAATGAGATCTGCTTAAGAATACTATGAGACCATTTAATAAAGAATGTCAATTTTCACTGAAAACTATAGCCTTACTTCTCTATTAAGTAAGGACTACTGCTATATAAACCAGGGTGTCAAGCTGACCTTGAAAGTGTCACATGTCATTTGTTGCTGTATCTTTCTTTACCATAGAATAACATTATATCACCCCCTAATTAACATCAACGAAGTCATGTGTCCATTTGCTCTCTCATAAAATTTACATTCTTTAATGTCTAGATTTGTGTTTCATTCTTCTTTATATACTCTGAACTTTCTAGCCCTGTTGACTTGCACATATGAGCAAAGAACAAATATTTGTTGACATAAATATACACAGATGATTTAGTAACCATTTACTTATCTTTACATTACTAGTATTTTCCTTTCCTCATACAAGACTACATGCCATCTATTTCCCTGCATCCCCAATGTGTTTATTATTCTTTGTATAGACAGATCTTACTTTGAATATTGTCATAAACCTAGGCTATTTTTGATCTGATTTGCATGGTTAAAGTTGTTAGATAGGGGGAATATTATAAGAAATCATATGAGATTGTTAAAGAGATCCTGAATAGTAGGGCTTGAACAGTATGGAAAAGGAATGAACTATCTTCTTAAAGATCCCAAGGGAAAGAAAAATGTTATGCCAATTAAGGCAATACCAGTAACCTAAGATTCTTGCATATAAAAGATGTAAAGAGCTTAAAAAATCAATAAAACACGCTAAAAATGAGCAGATGCAAAATCTGAGTTATTCTAAAGATTTAGACTTAGATTCTTTTTAAATACCACTAGGGACAAACAAAATGCAGAAACATTCAGAACTCTATTTATGGCTACTTAGAAGTTTCACCCAACAAATCTAAAAGTAAGCTACTAACAAAAGACAGCCATTAACCCTATGAAATCCAAAGATTCAGATACCAGATGAAGTGACCACCAAAGCACAGAATGACCAAAAGCCTTAGCTCTCCAAAGAAACTGTTCTTGTCTATGGATTCCTTCTACATTAGCCTGCCTTCACTGCTGGCTCATGCCTCTTTTGAGGACTTTTCTGTGATTAATCAGGAGAGATCCCACTCCTTCCTCTTCAGAGATGTGGCCTCGCGTGCAGAAGACATTGTGCAATTACTTTCCTTCATCTTGAACTGAATAATCTCAATGGTTCATGGGAAGATCAGCCTAACAATAAACCAGGTTTTATAATCACTGCGTTAGTTTTTGATAAAGCTGTGATCAAATCCCTGAGAAAGGAGGAAAGATTTACCTGACCTCGCAGTTTCAGAAATTTCAGTCTATGGTCACTGGCTCCATCGTTTAATGGCGAGGTTGAGACATCATGGCAGATGGGCATGCTACAGCAAAGAGGCCCACCATTCAAAAACTGAAAGTAAAGTGAAAGAGAACAAGCCAAAAAGAAAGGCATAAAGGGCCAGATGTTGTCCCAAGGTCTGTCTCCATGGCCTATTCCTTTCACCTAGACCCCACCTAAGTTTCTATTACCTTTCAATAATGCTATCAAATTATGCTTTCATTAATGAATTAGGCCACCAATGAAGTGAGAACTTTCATGACTACCTTCCAAAAACTCCACATGTGAACACATGAAACTTTCGGGAGCCATTTTAGATCTAAACCATAACAGTTCCACATCTGATATTAGATGATATGTCTGAACCATATGTCTGTTCTATCATGGCTCAAATTTCACTCAGTCTTGTGTGGCTTAACCTTCCTCATGTTTCCACTCCAGGAGTAGTTTGTTTCCACATAAAAAGAATAACACTGTCATAAAGTTTAACCTAATTAGTAGCTTGACCGTATTGCTCTAAAAGTACTAAGTCTTTCTCCTTCACAGACTTTCAAAACTTTAAAATATTTGTGCATAGTTACACACATCCTTCCTGAATTATGGATTAGTGAGGCAGAGTTGAATCTCTCATTATTAAAGTCATTCTTGTTTTTCTGTATATTCCTCAATATCCAGAGGAACCCCAACCCCAATGTTTGAACCTGTTGATACAGTTCCTCATTAAGGCTTCTATTGCTTTTGTAGCACTTATAAATGCTCTTTTGATATATCAAATGTTGACTTGAATTTTAATCTAATGTAATCCACAAATGATTTCTGTAATCCAAATTTCTTGCTGCATAACAGAATGAATGGAAAATCTGTTCAACTCTTTCGCTTTAGAAAATAAACTTCTAATATAAAAATCTACCATTTTTCAATTCTGCTGTGTTCATTTTTTCAGTGAGGTTTATATCTATTTGTATACATAGCTTTGAGATTCTCTTGAAGCTCTTCCTTTAGTAATGCAATTGGTACACTTTAGTCCTTTTTTCCAATTTCAGACTGTCCATAAATAAGTTGAAGCTCATCTTGCTTGAAGATGACTGGGACAGGCATGCGACAGAATATATTAAATCACCAGTATTGTTGGGATTCTGCTAACTGACTTTTCTGCTTAAAATTCACCTTTTATTGCTTAGAGATCATCCAAATGATTGGCGACATGCTTCACTGTGACATTATTCCTCAGTTTTGCTTTGTTTGGGAGAAGTTCCCACACTGTGATGCCATAGGATCACTTACTTAAAAATTCTAGTCAGAGATGACACATACAGATTTGAATTCTGTCACAGTAACTATAATCATTAGCTTTGATCAAAGTTTGTTTCTCTTGGAATTTATCATGTTCCAAGTATTCTGACAAAAAAACTAAAAACAAAAAGAAAACATCCACTAAGGCCTTTTGCACTTACCCATAGATATATTTCAAAAGTATAAGTTGAAAAAATAGCTACCAAGCCAACTATGGAATGCAATCTAAACACTTCAAGGAAAATAAAATCTGAGTCTGACCAGCTTGTTATTTGAGACGGTGAGAACCCATACCATGCCAAAAGTGAAGCTCTCACTAGTCCTTACCACATACCTGACATCAGAATAAGTCACTCAGAAAGAGTTTAGCCAACACCATGACTTTCTCTAAACATTTTCCCCAAGTGTCCTTTAGTGGAAGTTTAAATTTCACATCTTCGGGCTAAAATGAAATTCCTTAAATCTTTCCTTGCATGACTTGTTTTGAAACAGAGTAAGCTTTCTCCTTGATTGACCAAAATAATTATGCCTGTGTGCTGTTTCCAAGATTTAAATTGGGAATAAATCTCAGCAGGATAAAAAGTCTGGCACTGTTCTTTGCTGGGTATAAAGAAGTGGTGGTAAGGAGCAAGTTCATAGGAGATTTTAAAGAGAATTCAATATTTTGCAGAAATATATGCAGGACCAGGCCCTGAATACTTCTACTGCCACCCACTGAAATCACAAAGGTCTGAGCCTTCCTATGCCCTGGTCCTCAGGGACATTTCATTGCTTTTAGGCTGCAAGTGACCCCTCTTATTCTCATGTTTTTCCTGTATTTCTTTCCAAGACTTTTTTTCTTACGGTTCTTACTTTTAAAATACGCTAACTTATTAATGTATTTAGACTTTGTTTTGTCCTTCAATATAAAATAAAAATCTAATTTTTTGTTGAAAGAGTAAATTTCAATATATCCCGTCTCTATTTAATGGAATTTTTATTTTATCTATATCAAAGATATAGATAATGGGTAACCATGCAACCTAATAACCATACCAATCAAAGCCTTTGTAATAAAACAAATGAACAAACTAAACTTTATTAGTATAAAAATGGTTGAAAGAATAGTTGTTAAATTCTGGGAAACTCTTTGAAACAGGCAAATCCTGCTCATCCTTCTCTATCTTTTAAATAAATGTACCTCTCATCCTCTATCCGTATCTCTACAACTCCAGACCTTTCACCTCAGTTTTCCATGGCATAAAACTCTCCTCAGACATCCATTTTCATGATTTAATGCTT
>RJWM01021970.1:0-34445 GCA_004363535.1 Dasyprocta punctata | reverse complement strand
GCACCGGAACTCTTCATGCCACATCTGTCCTGTGTCCTCTCTGAAAGGCACATCTGCCAGGACAGATGCAGCCTTGCCACATCCCAGCTCTGCACAGATGACCTGGGCAGTGGGGAATGTGAAGTTCTTGTCGGATACTGGAATCCAGCTTCCTCCAGAATTTATTTGCACTTGCCCTGAGCAGAGTCCTCCAACCAGACGCAAGTATCCTAACAAGAGAAAAAGAAAGAAAGAAAGAAAGAAAGAAAGAAAGAAAGAAAGAAAGAAAGAAAGAAAGAGAAAAGAAAGAAGAGAAAAGAAATAATGTAAGTGTCCAGACCTGGAATATGGCAGCATCATGTGACAGTCAATAGTGTGAAAGCTTTTTGCTTTTTTCCCCAGGGATTGGGCATGTGACAAGGATTTGGCAAGTGGAGTGAAAATGAGTCTTGCATGTGCAAATATCTAAAGAAAAATTCAGAAGTAATATGCATGTTTGTTCTGAATAGCTGAACCCCAGGAATAGATAGATATAGACATAAATATAGTTATAAATGTACACATAGATGTAGATATATAGATATAGGTATAGGCTTAAGTATAGAAAAACTTATAAAGACATGTTATTTTATTTTCTTATGTATAATGTCTGCATGTCTGTTTGTGACAATCTACTTTATTTTGTAATTGTGCATTTATTCAGTCAATATAAGCAATGTAGAATAAGGTTATAGTTATCTATAACACTATTACAGATACATTTTAATGTTCATATAATAACGGTTAATTAGTAATTTTAACATTTATACACACCTCAACAGTCATATTTATTTCCACTTAAATAGTTTGACACTGAGGAAAAAACTTGGCTCCTTGCAAAGTGATTTCTATTATTTAAGCAGAAAGAATAATTAGAAGCTACTTCAGAAGAAATTAAGACATTGTACAATCATTCTCTTTCTCGCTGTCACTCTTGCTCTCTCCTTTTGTTTTTTGAGAGATTGTTTTGCTCCTAGAGAGTAACATCTGAATGATACATATTAAAAATGATCAGGAGACAATTTCAAGTTTGGGTTCAGAGCTTTGAGGGAGCATTTCAGTATAGGTAAATACTTGTTCTTTAACAGCATTTGTAAAGAAAGATTTCAGCCTGGATTGCTTTTCTCAACAGAAAAATATACTCAGTAATATTCTGATTTTCAAGTAATCTCTTAAGATTACTTAGGAAAAGCAGAACGAATTTTACTCCACTTTCTTAAATAGTGACTGTAAAAATTACAGTTAAACATTTATATATTAAAAAGGAGTCTGAAATTTTGAAGTTTCTATAAGATCATTTCAGCCTATGTTAAGATTTGAAAGGGATGACTGTAATATTTTTACACAGAAAATCAGAATTCAGACAAAAATTTCAACCTATTATAACCAATCTCACTGTCATTTAAAATAAAAATTAATGAGACTGGCGGTGGTATCACTAATAAATAGCCAACGATATTGCTGGGCAAGTGCAATACTGATCCTTTTCCCTGTTCCAAGACAAAGGATAATCTCTGAATACCAATGGATGCACCTTGCTTCCTTCCCTACACCTTCTGATTTCCACTTGGATCCACCAGCATATTAATTGTTGGTACAGCAAAACCACTGACAGTGGCCAGTTATACAGAAGTGAATCAGTGCCTGACTCAGTCAGGTATCCAAACTTGTCTGCTGTTCATTTTCCCCCTTTTATTTATTGGTTGTATTGAATGGTGCATTTGCTTTTTATTTTAAAGAGAAAAAATAAAGCCGGGCTGGTGGTGCACGCCTTTAATCCCAGCATTCAGGAGGCTGAGGCAGGAGGATCTTGTGAGTTTGAGGCCAGCCTGGGCTACAAAGTGAGTTCGAGGCCAGCCTGAACTGCATAGTGAGACCTTACTGCAAAAAAATAGGGCTGGGGTTTAGCGCAGTGGCATAAGCACCTGCCTGACAGGCTTGAAGTTGTGAGTTCGATCCCTGGTACAAAAGAGAGAGAGAAAGAGGGAGAGAGAGAGAGAGAAAAAAATACAAATAACAATAAAATAGAATTTCAAAACAGGTTAGTAGGAGAGTTACAGTAATTAGTACATTGCGTATTGTTATCTTCATAGTAGTTATTCAGTGTGTAGGATATAGGCATGACAGCTTGTTCAAATGATATTTGCACAAACCTTTCCTTTCATTGAACTAAGAGAAACTAGTTGTAATAACTATCTTAACTATCTTGTGTATAAATACATTCTTTTCTTTTCTGCTTCCTTCTTATCTCCTTCCCCCATCACAATTTGTCTTTTATTTTGAACAATTTCTTCCCAGTTCACAATATCTACTGCATATTTTGGACTTCATTCATTCATTTAACTTTTCACATTAATGAGACAATGTGATCTTTACATATACAGATCTTTTATTTCACTTATAAATATAGCCTCAAGTTGCAACCATTTGCCCATAAAAGAGGAAAGAAAAGACACAAATTCAATCAATTATGAATGAAAAGGGGGAAATCACAATGGATCCCATAGAAATCCCACAGAGATCATCAATACCTACTATGAGAACATACATTCTAATAAGATAGGAAACACTGAAGAAATGCACAGATTCCTAGATGTAATCAAATTACCAAAACTAAATTAAGAAGATATAAAAATTCTGAATAACCTGATATCAGTCAATGAAATTGAAAACAATTAAAAATTTACCAATGAAGAAAAGCCCAGGTCCTGACATATTCACTGTCAAGTTCCAAAGCAATTTAGAGAAGAGCTAATGCTACTAATGTGGAATCTTTTTAAAGAAATTGAAAGGAATGCAGTACTTTCAAAATCATTCCTGGAAGCAAAACTTTCCCTGATTCCAAAACAAGAGAAGAATGCAACCAGAAAAGACAACTACAGGCCCATCTGCCTAATGAACATAGATGCAGAAAATCCTTAATAAGACACTATCAAACTAAATTCAGCAAATCATCAAAAATATTATACAACATGACCAAATAGGATTCATCTCAAGGATGCAGGGATGGTTCTACACAGGAAAATCAATAAATGTAATATACCATATTTACAGAACCAAAGACAAAAATCCCATGATGATCCCATAGATGCAGAAAATCATTTGACAAAATCCAACATCAATTCATAATAAAAAAATTGGAATAGATGGTCTTTATCTCAATCTAAAGAAAGAAAAACAGCAAATTGGAATAGATGGTCTTTATCTCAATCTAAAGAAAGCCATCTATAACAAATCAACAGCTAACATCATATTCAGTGGTCAAAAACTGAAAACTTTCACTCTAAGATAAGTAAGAAGAAAAGGATGACCATTATCACCATTCCTATTCAATATAGCTCTGGAAACTTTAGTCAGAGCTATTAAAGATGAGAAACAAATAAAGGAATAAGGATAGGAAAGGAAGAAGTTAAATTATCATTACCTGCAGATGACATGATACTCTACATTGAAGACCCACAAAACTCCACCAAATGGTGCCTTTCTAAGTCTCAGGAAGACAAATGAAATTCTAAATTTGAATGGAACATCACCACCAATTTTGGAAGTCCTATTTTAGAGGTTTCTGGGATATCTGGTTAAGGTCTGCTCTAGTTGAATTGTTATGATAGCATTGAGACTTTGAAAATGATTTCTTGTCTTCTGCTATCATAGGTGGTTGAGGTAAAATGGCACCATTTTAATGTATTTTTTCCTTCTGCTTTTCATTGGTTATTTAAAAAAACATTCAGAAGTCAACCTTAGGCATCATGTTTTACTTATTTTTCCTTCTGCACAACTTAAAATCAGCCATAAAATTTCAGATTTCTAATTGTCCTGTTTGATTCATATAGGCCTCTAACATATGGATAAAAAATGCCTAATTATTTCCTCAGTGCAGCCCTCTTACTTGATCATGAGGAATGTAATATATCATGACTTGAGCATAATACAAAAAGATTCAAATGGTGGGCATTTACTTTCAGTGATCATTTTTCATGGGCTGAAACAATGACACATGCCATCTCTCTCTGAGTTGTAAATGACGTTTGCGTTTGAATTCTTTCTTGGAGTTTTGAGATATAATATAAAGCCAACTTACCTGAGGCATTTGTTAAAACACAAGTTATTAAATCTACTATATAGTGCTGAATCTATCAGTAACAATTCTAATTATAAATGGCAGAAGGCCAATTCAAATATGTTTGATATACAAAGTTGGAAAATTTCATAGAAAAGATAAACTTCTCAAGAAAGTACATAAGAAATTGGAAATTTGATGTTTTCAAAAGATTCCATCTATATGTTTCTTTCTAGTTCCTGTTTCTTCCCTTTTACATTTGCTCTTTAGAAAGCACACAGCTGAGCCTCTTTATCCTACCATGCTGCTTTGATGCATAAAAAGAGGGTAAATTCTGGGGAGGGTCCTGTTGACTCTACCTGCCTTGTGGGTCCACTCATGTGACCAAGGAGAGGGGAACACTGAGAATGAGCACGGTGTCTGGACACAGTGCCCAGCACAGGGACTCACTCCACACACTAAGAGATGCTTAGCTGAAAGTCAGGGCTAACCAAGCATGTAGGATCTATGTAAAAGTAACTATACTACAAATGTTTTAAAGTTCTTATTCTTTTACATGGAAAGGCAGAAATAGTTTTTGTGTCCTCTTTAACAAATGAATGTAAATATAAATATAAATGTCAATGTCAATGTTGTAATTAATTCTATTTCATTTTGCATGCGATTGTAAAGTTCACAAGAAATAATTGTGAAAATTCCAAGGTGTCGTGATCCATGTGGCTCCTAAGGTTCTTGGGGTGAAGGACCACAAGATGATGAGAAAATAAAGACAGAGACAAAGCTGGAGTCAGGTGGAGCCCTTACCCTCCTGATGGGAAGAAAGGAACTGGCCCCTCAATGTAGGGGCGTTTATTTATACCTTTTAGCAACCTAATGCCATATGACACCCTGTTGTCCTAGCAACTCATCGCTCAGACTGCCTTGGGGCAAGGCGTTCTCTAGGCTGAAGTAGCATCTTCACGTGACTTGCCCTAGGCTCTCTTTGTTCTTGGAATGATCATGTCTGGATCATGCCCTAAGTCAATTTTCAGCTTCAAGGGCTCCCAACACCGAGACACTTACGAACTAACAGGCTGATTTTGTAGGGAAGGTTAAAGGGAAGTAGCACAGGGCATGAGTTGGATGGTTAAGATGGTGGAGATGATAATAGTGATCATGTGTTTATAGTGCATTGTATACTCTGGGAAGTTGCCTTCTGTGGGAACTTGGTATGCACTTCTTATTTACCCCTAGACCCTGTGAATTTTGGCTTACCCCAGAAACAAAGGCTAAAATCTTGATTGGCCTAGATTAGATTATAACAATCTGTGAAATAGTTTTTTTCAGCAGTCAATTTACCCCTATAAATAGGGACAAAACAAAGACTCCATGGTGAGAACATCCATTTGAGGTTGCCCCTCTCAGCTCACTGGCTGTTTGGCAGTCTCTGCTTTTGCAGTAGTATAATTAAACCTCTTTCATTTTCTGTGTTTTTTATATCTGTGCTGGATTGGTTCCTTTGTGTAGGGGTCTGGGGAGAATTCTTCCTTGTGCCACCCTGTTTCTGCTGTTGTTTGATATCCTTGTTGTGTCCTGGCTTGTAGATACATCACTTCAATCCTTGCCTCTGTCTTCACGTGGCTACCTTCCCTGTGTCTGTTATTGTGCCTCCTTTTCTAAGGATACAGTTATATTTCGTGAAGAGTACCAGTGAAAGACTTCAGAATACAAGTGAGGACTGTCATAGACAGTGGACTAAAAATGAACACCCTCTCAAATACTCTCTGCTTTATTGAAAGTTTTTCTTTTCAATTTGAGCTGCTTCTGCAGAGATTAATGAATCCTTTTTTCTGGTGCATCTCACTTAGACACAAAGCTATCTCGTAGACTGCTCAAGTGTCCCAGAAAGAGGAAGTTTGTTAGAAGGAAAGGATGGTTATCATAGAATGAGCAAGTAGTGATTTAAAAAGAGAAAAAAAGTTTAAAAAATTAAAATGGTTATTTTTCATTATAACATATTACATATTTTTAAATTACAATTAATTATAATTAAATATTATATCAACGGCATTTTAGTGTTGATGCAAGGTTGGTGATACTAGTTAGAAATGAAGTATTCATTGTCTAATATTCCCATAGATGTTGTCATGTGCAATAAAATAGAATTTGGGCCAGACTTATCTATATTTTTATTTCAAATACTATTAATATTTTACATATGTTCGGTGCTATTTATTTATTTATTTTTTTGTGACACCAGGGATTAAACTCAGAGCCTTCACACAGAGCTATAGTCCTGGGACATTTTATTTATTTATTCTTAATTTTGAGACAAGGTCACACTAAGTCACTAAATTGCTCATGCTAGGCCTAAACTTGCAGCCCTCCTGCCAGAGCATCCTAAGATGCTGGAATTAGAGGTGTGTGCCACTATAACCGATATATATGTGTAATTATGTTAATTCTTATTTATATATTTATTGAGGGAAATAAATTTTCTATTTGAGGGGCATTACTGATGCCCAGTGATGTGGAGATCATCACTGAGATGGTAACCAAGTCATCTGAGCAGAGTGGTGATTTGTCAGAGGCTGAATGCTGGGCTCACACTGACTTATATATTTCAGCTTCTCATCATGTAAAGGAAAATCCATCTCCTTGACCTGACCTAACATGAAAGATATCTGGACACAGTTTTAATCAGAAGAAATACTAGACAAAAAATTTTTTTTTACTAATGACCAGTGAGTTAAGCATTAATACCTTTAGCTTATCTCCCCAGAAACCACAGAGGATATGATAAAAATTTTAAAAATAATAAAACCCCTAAATTTTGGAATCTATATTTTAACTTTACAGAATCATGTCAGATTTTGGTGTCATGAGCTATAAAAAAAAGAGACACATTGTTACTTTTAGTGTAGAAGGAAAAAGACACACCCAGTCCAGATCAAGCAAGATATTACTCTGTTATAGAGAGCTAAAAGAGCTTAGTCTATGGGATACTAAATGGACTGAAGTTTCCTAGTGTGTGCTTGACAAATGAAAATGTAAGGTTTCTGTGGTGCCTACTCTTGGTGTGGCAGAAAAATGAACAGCTCCAAGGGGATATTTGCAGGGACAAATTTCATTTTTATCAACGAATGTACAATGTGTTTCTGGTTGTTTATTATAAATCTACTCCCAATCTCACCTTCACCTCCTAGAATTCTCTTTTAGAGACTCATTTGTTCAATATTCTAAATGTCTTCTGTGGTGGATTGAAAGCTGATTGTCAACTGAAATACTACCTTAACTGAATTAGTATGGCACTGAGTGTAGATGGCCCACCTATAGATTGTGCCAACATAAAAATGAGACTTTTAGAGGTCTGTTGTTTGGTGATGTTGTTTCTCCTGTTGCCATAAGTTCCCCTAGAGATTTATGTGCTTCTTTCTTGGTATGACCTTGTCTGTTTTCAGCATCAGAGGAGCTTGGAATCTTGTTGCTGCTGAGAATAGCTGTGGTTCACCTTGGGTGAGCTCTAGTGCTTACATTGAGCATTACTGCTTGGCTCTAGAGGGAAAGATGGTGTGCTCTTCAGTCTCCAGGAGAAACTTGTCATGCTGGCTTCCTGATATGAAGTTGGCTGTTCTTACCATTGGAGGGTCTCATGACCTCATTGTTGCTGAGGATGGCTGTGGTATTTTTCAGGGGAGCCCCAGTCCTTATTTTGAGTGTTGCTTTTTGGTTCTAGTGCAGAACCCCAAATCTATTGGCACAGATCCTTCACCTTGCTGCATAGAATTTCTAGCTTCTACTACTGACCTTTGGGCCTTCCCAGAGAAGATTCATGAAACAGATTCACATGAGTCATTGCTGTGGGCTGTAGGCCTCCAGATGGACTCATGGGGAGCATTGTCATGGGCTCTGGGTCTTCAGCTGGACTAATGCAGGGCATTGCTGTGGGATTCATGTCCTTGACTGGATTCTCTAGGTCCTTAGTGTGTGGTTGGATTTCCTGTACTTTCCTTAAATGATGTGACCTGCATTGTCCTGTTTTCCTTGCAAACCCTGACTACATACTTTTCTGATCATTGTCTCTTTCTGGGCTGGGGTCAAAGGTCAACAGCTGTGTACTACATTGGGGATTATCAAAACGTGTCCTCATTTTATGAATCAGAAGACAGAATCTCGTCAGAAGAAAACATTTGTCCACTAATTGGACAGGAGAGAGCATGGGTGTGTCCCCCCCAACAGAGGACCTTAGTGGATCCACAGGAGCCTTGGAGAACCCTCCCCACACTTGGAGGACCTTGGTGGGACAACAAGAGCATGGGTGAGGCCTTTTTTCATACATGGACACTGGGTAGACAGTTGAGAATGATAGTGAGGCCTCCCCCAACCCAGAAAGTATGCACCTGGGCCTGTGAAATTCTAGTGACACAGTAGCTACCTGGCTGGGGCACACTATAGACAGGTGGGTCTAGTGGCCTGGAAAAGTCTCAAGCTGCAGTAATAATGGAACCTAAGGGCTGGTTTACATCAATACTCCTAGGATACTCAGCCTATGAAGAATACAGAACTCACCCACCTGGTATGACAGTAGAAATTTAGGTGATTGGCTCTTCCCTTACACTGTGGGACACACCAATTGGGTGAATATCAGTCTCACAATAGGACCCCTAGACACACATGATGGACAGTTGGGACTAATGGGATTGAAAAGACCAAAATATCAACTAAGAGGTGAAAGTGAAAAACAAAAAAGCAAAACACAGTCTCAAATCCCCAGCCCATGTGGAACAAGTACAGGAGACACTGGCAAACAGACATCAGAAGTCACACACCTGAAATTTTTGAAAAGGTAACAAGTGAAATAAAGAAACAAATCCTACAGAGGAAATCAGATCAGAAATAATCTCTCAGATAAAAAAAGAAATGACAACCTTAATGAAACAGTTGCTCAGCATAGCTAGAAGACATAGATAAAAAGTACAGGAGTATGAGAAAATGATGAAAACTTGAATGAACACTATAACAAAGAAAAAGAATGCATGAAACAAATTCAAAGAGATATCAAGAAATTGAAAATTCGATTGAAAGCTGGCAAAACTTCTCGAACAAAACAACGTAGACTTTCAGACCTTGAAGACAGGATCATGGCTAGTAATCATGAAAGGAAAGAACTCATAAAAATAACAAGGGGCCATGAAATACCAATTCAACAGCTCCAAAACAATGCAAAGGAAAACATTATAAGACTGATAGGTGCCAATGAAAACACAGGGCTCCATGCAAATGACATAACTAAATTATTGTAGAAGTAGTAGCAGAAAACCTCTCAAGCATGGAATAGAATCTGATATACAGATTCCAAACAACCATAACCAAAATGAATCTATACCCAGACATATAGTAATCAAGATCCCAGAAATTCAGCATAAAATCAGAATACTAAAAGCTGTTAGAGAAAAGAAAGAGATCATCTATCAGGGAAAGCTCATTAGAATCATGGCCAGCTTCTCAACACAAACCCTCAAGTAAAAAAGAACTTGCAGTGAAGTGTTTCAAGCCCTGAAAGAAAATAACTTCTGACTGTACCATGCAAAACTATCTTTTAAAACACAGAAAAATGGACAAATTTCTAGAAAAGTATGAATTACCAAAGCTGAATCAAGAAGATATAAAAATTTAGAATAACAGTATCAGTTACAGAAATTGAAATCATAATTAAAATTTTACCAACTAAGGAAAAGCCCACGTCTTGATGGGTTAATAGCTGAATTCTAAAAGAAATTTAGAGAAGATTTAAAGCCAGTAGACCTCAAACTCTTTAATAACATTGAAAGGGAAGCAATTGTCTCTAAGTTATTCCTCGAGACAATTATTACACTGGTACCAAAACCAGAGAAAGACCCAACCTAAAAGGACAACTACAGGCCAATCTCCCTAATAAACATAGATTCAAGAATTCTCAACAAAATACTACTAACCAGAATGCAGCAAATCATCAAAAAGACTATACACCATGAATAAGTATTATTCATCCCAGGAATGCAGGAATGACTCAAAATGTGCAAAAGAAAAAACATAATACACTACATCAACAGAACCAAAGACAAAAATCACATGATCATTTCAATAAATGCAGAAAAAGCTTTTGATAAATTTCAAAACTGATTCATGATAAAAACCCTACAGAAAATAGTCATAGATGGTCTCTACCTCAATCTGATAAAAACCATCTTTGACAAACTCGCAGCCAACAGCATACTAAATGGACAAAAACTGAAAGCTTGCACTCTAAATTCAGGAACAAGACAAGGATCTGGACTAGCACTACTCCTATTTAATATAGCTCTGAAAATGTTAGCCAGAGAAATTAGACAAGAGAGAGAAATGAAAGGAATAAAGATAAGAAAGAAGTTAAGCTGGCAGTGGTGGCAAACACCTTTAATCCCAGCACTTGGGAGGCTGAACTAGGTGGAGCATTGTGAAATTGAGGCCAGCTTGGGCCACAATGTGAGCAAGGCCTGTGTGAACTACACAGTGCAACCCTGCCTTGAAAAAACTAGGGTTGAGAGTTTGACTCAGTGGCTTAAGCACCTGCCTGGCAGGTGCGAGGTTGTGAGTTCGATCCCTGGTACCAAAAAAAGAAAGAAAGAAGTTAAATTATCATTATTTGCAGATGACTGGATACCCCAAAAAGAAGACCCCAAAAACCCTACCAAAAGACTACTAGAGTTAATAAGCAAATTCTACTGCATAACTGAATACAAAGTCAACATTCAAATATCAATAGCACTCTTGTACAAAACAAACTCACTAAGAAGTTATGAAAATAACACCTCTCACAATAGCATCCAAAAAAATGAAATACTTAGGAATCACTCTAACAAAGGAGATAAAACATCTATACATGGAAAACTACAGCACTCTGCAAAAGGAGCTTGAAGACGCTGTCAGAAAATGGAAAGGTATTCCTTTCCCTTGGATAGGAACAAACATTAAGAAAATGACTGTACTCCAAAAACTGTTACACAGATTTAATGCAATCCCAATCAAACTACCATTAGAATACCTCATAGATCCAGAGAAGGCATTCCTAAAATTCACTGGGATATGAAAGAGAACTAGAATAGCAAAGGCAATCCTGGGCAACAAAAGCAAGGCGGAAGATATCACAATCCCAGACTTGAAATTGTACTACAAAGTTACTGTGAAAAAATCAGCAAGGTACAAGCAAAAATCAGACCTGAGGAGCAGTGAAACAGATTAGAAGATGCAGACACAACTACAAACACATTCAGTCACCTCACCTTTGATAAAGCATCCAGATATATTTACTAGAAGAGATAGCCTCTTTAATAAATGGTGATGGAAAAATTGGTTTTCTACATGCCAAAGGCTAACACTGGACCCATGTCTATCACCATGCACTGAACTAAACTCAAAATGGTTCAAAGATCTAAATATTAAAACAGAAACACTTAATACACTGGAAGACAAGGTATGTAGAAATTTTGAAGACATAGGGGTAGGCAAAGAGTTCATGAACAAAATGCAAACTGCGTGGGAATTACCTCAGAGAATCAACAACTGGGATTTCATCTTATTAAAATGATTTTGCACTTCAAAAGAAATCACCAACAGAGTGAAAAAACCCCGCAGGATGTGAAAAAAAAACCACATCATGAGAAAAAAATCCACAGCATGCGAAAAAATTTTAGCCAACTGTCCATCAGATAAAGAGGAACACTTCTTCACTGTTACTGGGCATGTAGACTGGTACAACCACTGTGGAAATCAATGTGGAGAGTCCTCAAAAAAAGTAGGATTGACTGTCCCATTCAATCCAGTTACTCTCCTTCTGGCTATTTTCCAGAAGAATTGAAAACATCATGCTATAGTGATATATATGCACCTATGTTTATAGTAGCAAAATTTGTAATAGATAAATTTTGTAAACAACCCAAAGGCCCATTAACATGATACAATGGTGTATTACTCAGCTATAGACAAGGATAAACTTGAGACTTTTATAAGTAAATGGGTGCAACTTGGGATCATACTCATAAGTGAAATAAATCAGACTTGCATGTATGCATATCATATTATTTCCCTAATGTAAAAAAAAGAGTAAATAAGATCCAAAATGTACAGTAGATATTGTGAAAATGAAAGGGAAAGCAAGTGCTCAAAATGAAGGAACAACTGGGATAGGAGAAAGGGAAAAATGAAGAAGCGAAAAGATTACATATATACACATACAAAATAGATTATACTACTAATCTCTGTGAGTTCATCAAAAAGAACAGTTTTTGCTTTGTTTGAGTGTTTGATCATTTTTCAATTCTAAATCTTGTAAGCAGAACAACTACTTAGAAGATAACACTATGCAATGTATTAACTAGTGTTAATTTTCTATTGTTTTATATTGAAATTCTGTATCATTGCTTTTATTCTTTTCTTTTGTTTTTTTAAAAAAGTAAGTGGCCTTTGCTCTAGATTCAACCAAGAATCCTCAAAGTTCTCTCTGGCTTAGAGCATAGTGACAGCTGGCAATAAAGTTAGTTTTATTTGAAGCACAAAAACAAAACAAAAACAAGAACAAAAACAAACAATATGCCACTTGGTCAGGGTTACAGAATTAAAGAATATGTCTTAAAACCCGACTTTAACTGTAGAGTCCCTCTTAAGTGCCTTCAAATGGAATCTCCATACTCCACATAACTGCACATTTCCTCTTTCTTCATCTCAGTTCAATATACATCATTTCTCAGACATCTCTGCAATTACTTCTACTGTGTTATCTTTCAGGTTTCTTTCAGTTTCAAAGCATAATTCATATGCAAGAGAGACAGCATCCTAGTCACAGAAAAATCTTACAGTGCAAGACTTACAAAAACATCCTTTACTTTTTATACCTCTAACCTGCATATGGAGTTTTGTCCAGAGGAAATATTTACTTTTATTTCATCATGGTTAGAATTATACAGCTCAATATTCTAGGGATTCAGTAGATGAAGGATGACCACACTGATGTTCACCATCTTTCATCTACGTCATATCTTTATTTCTTTCTCTGTGGCCCAGGTAGACTTCACTATCCTGCTGTAGCTGTGAGTGTTCTACCTCTAATGAACTCTGAGTCTCTTGTCCTAAGCCTCACCTGGGATTTTATCTGTGTCTTTGACCTTTATTTTGGTCTCTTACTAATTTTTGGGGATAAAGGAGTTTTGCTTGTGAAAATATCTCCATCATGTTTGGTATGCTTGGTCACTCAGCTCCACCAAGATCTAAGTTTTTTTCTTAAGGACTAAACTAGCCTTTTACCCTTAGGATTTCATTCACCTTTTCATTCCTGAGTTGGTTACCACGACTGTTACTTTGGGTTTGGAATGTCCCCCAAGGTCCATGTGTTAAGGGTTTCCCACTTATTCCATTTTGCTGTTAAGAAGTGGTGTAAATATTATGGGGTGGAAAGATTTTATGTCATTGGCGCATGTCCTTGATAGGGACTGTCAGAGTTAGATGTTTTGCCTTCTTCCTGTGTCTCTCTTTTCTGTCTGTTTCCATTCTCATCAAACAAATCTCCGAACACACCTCACTGAAGGTACTAAAAACAGCTATATAATGCCATGTCTTACAATAATATGCACACATTAACACACTATTCCATTCAATACTGATCTCAGGTCTGTTTTTTTTCCAGTACCTTGCTGATTTTATGACAGTAATTTTGTAGTACAATTTCAAGTCTGGGATTGTGATATCTTCTGCCTTGCTTTTGTTGCCCAGGATTGCCTTTGCTATCCTAGTTCTCTTTCATATCCCAATGAATTTTAGGATTGCTTTCACTAGATGTGTGAGGTATTCTAATGGTATTTAGATTGAGATTGCATTAAATCTGTGTAACAGCTTTTGGAGTACAGTGATTTTCATAATGTTGTTTCTTCCTATTCAAGGGAAAGGAATACCTTTCCATTTTCTGACAGCGTCTTCAAGCTCCTTTTGCAGAGTGCTGTAGTTTTCAATATATAGATCTTTTACCTCCTTTGTTAGATTGATTCCTAAGTATTTCATTTTTTGGATGCTATTGTGAAAGGTGTTATTTTCATAACTCATATCTCAGTGAATTTGTTTTGTACAAGAATGCTATTGATATTTGAGTGTTGACTTTGTATTCAGCTATGCAGTAGAATTTGCTTATTAACTTTAATAGTCTTTTGGTAGGGTTTTTGGGGTCTTCTTTTTGGGGTATCCAGTCATCTGCAAATAATGATTATTTAACTTCTTTCTTTTTTTGGTACTGGGAATCGAACTCACAACCTTATGCCTGCCAGGCAGGCACTCAAACCACTGAACCAAACTCCCGGCCCTATTTTTTTCAAGGCAGGGTCATACTATGTAGTTCAGGCTGGCCTTGCTCACGTTGTAGCCCAAGCCGGCCTGGAACTCACAACGCTCCACCTAGCTCAGCTTCCCAAGTGCTGGGATTAAAGGCATGCGCCACCATGCCCAGCTCAATACTGATCTTTTAGCACATAGACAAGTGTCTCTTCAAAGTTAGAGTTTGCTTACATGCTTTGAAAGAAAAATATTGAAAGAATCTATTGTAGTATTTATGGAAAGAGAATGTATGATCCAGGCATTTCATCCACAGTTCTTTTGTCCTCAGCTAATATCTATACTTATGTCTGAATTTATAAAAGTCTTTCAATTTCACATAAATCAATAAGTATTTTGCATCTATAAACCTACTAACCTAGAATAACAAAGTGTCTCATGATATATACATAGAAACTAGGTTCCATTGAGGAAAATGTAACTTAGAAAATGTTGCCTTTTTTCAATGACAGCCTTACTATTGCAAAGTGACTGTGGGTGAAGATTGGCAATTGATTTGAATTATAAGTAAGTGATAAAAAGAAAAGTGAAGAAGTTTGATTCTAAGTGGAATATTCCTAGAATATGGTATAACCCATTTATTACTAGTGTGATAACCACTAAGAGATTATATAAGACCAGGTAAGATCACTGGAAGACCAGGTAAGACCACTAGAGAAGGAATGAAAATCAATTTAGACTTATAAGTATAAACTAAATGAGGTCCATCATCTGTAGCTTGTTTGAGCAGTCAGTGTCTATGGATGGACTTCTGAGTACTATAGGGCACAGCCACCTCCTAGTCCCCAGGGATCAGAAGTATCTGGAACTCTTCGGTGTACTGACCATACCTGAACAGATGACTCCGGCATCTTCAGTGCGCACGCAGTCGTGTTTCCCCCAGCCATTGGAAGGGCACTCCAGTATGTGGGACTCCGCTCCTGTGCATTTCACCTCATCCAGCCAGACAGGCCCTGATCCCTCCCCAAAGTGAGCAAAATCCATGGCATCAATGGCCACTCCACAGCCCAGCTGTCTGCACACCACGTGGGCATCGTTCAGGTCCCAGCTGTCATCACAGATGGCTCCCCAAGAACCCTGGTGAAAGATTTCCACTGTCCCTTCACAGTGACTCTTCGTGTTCACCAGGCGAAGCTTTGGACTTCCTGAGGAGAGAATGTAGAGCAGATAGTTACATTTCATTTAACAAAGCAGATTTATAAAAGCAAAGAATAAGATCATAATTTTCAGCAGTTAGAGGCAGTCAAGGAGGACAAGAATGGAACTATGCTGTTCAAATAATATAAAATTTCAGTGAGATAGGAGAAAGTTGAAAAGAGTTACTATACAATATGATGATTATACTTCATAATGATATAGAAGTTGAAAATTGCCCATCGAGTAGATTCAGACATTTTCACCAAAATTTTTAAGTATATGAGGTAAAGTGAGTGTTAATTATCTCAATGTGTTCATACCCCAAAATGTCATGTGGTACAAGATAAATCACATTGCATCCAAATAATTTTACACCCAATTTTTTTTTTCAGCACTGAGGTTTGAACTCACACCCTCGCACCTGTCAGGCAGGCGCTTAAGTCACTGAGCCAAACTCCCTGCCCTGGTTTTTTGAGGCAGGGTTGCACTATGTTGCTCAGGGCGGCCTTGCGCTCACGTTGTAGCCCAAGCCGGCCTTGAACTCACAACGCTCCTCCTACCTCCGCCTCCCAAGTGCTGGGATTAAAGGCGTGTGCCACCACGACCGGCTTTTACATCTAAATTTAAAAGTAATTAATTCATTTGAAAATAAACACATAAAAGCTGAAAATAAGAAGGAAACCCTGCAATTTGCAACAATTCAAATGAACCTGTGGAAGACTAAGTGAAACCGGTCAGTCTAAGATGGCCATATACTTTATAATTTCATTTACATCTTGTGTCTACTATGGTCAAACTCCTGAACATCGAATAAGGGAATTTTTTCCAGGAGGTAGGAGGAGAAGCAAATGAGGAATTGTTAATAAATGGCTATAAATTTTCAAGTATGTGATATGAATAAGTCCTAGAGATGTGCTGGGTAAAATTTGCGCATAAATAGCAATATTACATTCCATACTTAAAAATCAATAGTTTTAAATGTTCTTACCACAATACTTTTCTGTACATAAAAGCACTGAAATGTACACATTCAATAATGAATTTTATTTTTTATCTTGATTAAAGTGTCATTGAAAAATTCTTTATGATTCCCATTCTCAGTGTTCTCATGCCTGGCACCAGTAAGTTGAATTTCTTTGTTTCTCATTAATAGCACTTGAAATGTATCAATGTTATTAACATTTTTTTTGTTATTTAAGAGGAAAAAAAGACACATATAAGAAAGACAGAAAGCAAAAGAGACAAACAAATGACTAGAGTGACTGCACAACAGTAACATTACAGGTTTACAAAACAGAATGATAGAAACGACAATGGTTGCAATATTGCGTATCATTATCTTCAAAATGGTTGTTTACATTAACAGATATAGACATACATAATTGACCTATTCATATGAGTATTAACTATTCTTTCTCAATATCTAATACATTCAAGTCAACTCCAAATCCCAAAGAAGGGAGGAAATTATTAAGATTAGAGCAGAAATTAATGCAATTGAAACTAAGAAAACAATACAAAGAATTAATGAATCGAAGAGTTGGTTCTTTGAAAGAGTGAATAAAATTGATAAACTCCTAGCCAACCTTATCAAAAAGAGGAAAGAAAAAACTCAGATTCATGCAATAAGAAATGAAAAGGATAAAATCACTACAAACCCTGTGGAAATACAGAAGATCATCAACACTTACTTTGAAAACCTTTACTCACATGCGTTCGATAACACAGAAGAAATGGACAGATTCCTAGAAACCTATGAATTACCAAAGCTGAATCAAGAAGATGTAAAGCTGCTGAATAAGCCAGTTTCAGCTAATGAAATTGAAAATGTAATTAGGACCCTACCAACAAAGAAAAGCCCGGGCCCTGATGGATTCACTGCTGAATTCTATAAGAAATTTAGGGAAGACTTAATGCCAACACTCCTCAAACTCTTCAATGAAATTGAAAGGGAAGTAAGTCTCCCTAACTCATTCCTGGAAACAAGTATTACCCTAATACCAAAACCAGAGAAAGACGCAACCAAAAAAGAAAATTACAGGCCAATCTCCCTCATGAACATAGATGTAAAAATCCTCAATAAAATACTGGCAAATAGAAAAGAGAAAGTTTTCAGAAAGATTATACACCATGATCAAGTGGTAATTATCCAAAGAATGCAGGGATGGTTCAACATACACAAATCAATAAATGTAATACATCATATCAACAGGGCCAAGGACAAGAACCACATGATCATCTCAATAGATGCAGTTATTAACATTTTTTAACTAACCAAATCCGAAGTCTTTGCTCTCTCTTTTTAATTTTTGTTCTATTTTTTATTTGAACCTCCTTTGCCATTCAGATTTTATGTGATCTTTTATTTTACTAAACACACTACTTCAATTTTATAATTTCGGTGTTTTTTCTAACTCATGGATTCTAGGCTATACATTTCTGTTAGACATGGTTTTATTAGATTAGAAAGATTTAATTTCATCACCTCTTCATTATCATTATTTTCTAATATTTACTTTTTTCGTTGATTCTCATATATTTGAATAAATGTTGCTGTTTCTCAACTTTTGAACATTGCTGGATTAATTCTTATGAATTACTGTTTTAAATTTACTCTGGTAAGAGAAAATATTCTTCATGAATTCAATCATTTGAAAGGTTTTACACCATCATGTGGAAAAATGTTATGAATAGCTATTCCCTGTGAATTTACATGAATGTGAATTCTTTCATTATTCAGTTCAGTGCAATAAGTGAGATATTCAGCTAAAGTTGTAGATTTAATTGATTCATGTTTATTACATACTTTCTTACTTTGGTTTATCTGCTTTTGAAGAGTAATGTCACAATTTCCACACTCTGATATGGAATTTGCTTACTTTTGTTTTTACTTTGTGAAATATTCTTTCCAATTGTGATTTGCCACTTTTCTTAGAATTTGAAGTGTAGTATAAATTATAATTATTTGCCTCATTATAATGCTGAAAAATACCGTCATGATTTAAACTAGCACATCTTGTCATAGGATATAATTTTTGTGATATTTATATGATTAAAACAGTTCTCCTACATTTAACACTTAAAGTGTTTATTTCTTTCATAATTTTATTTTCCATCACTGTACATATAAGGTATCTTACAAACAGCACAGAGAGTTATAAACTCAGCCAACTGCAGCTTGAAAATATTGGAAAAAAAATTTTCTCTTTTGTTAGCTAGATGGCAGAAGTGGAAGATTGAGACTTTAACTATTCACAGAAAGATCAAGCAGAAATTGTTCAAAACACATTGGTGAAAACTCAAAAAAGTGGAAACAACTATATGTTTTGTGAATATGAGTAAAAATTCACATTTAATGTGTAAGCGAATGAATGTCCTCACTTGGATCGCAGTACTGTTTCATTCCCCTGATTAGCCATACCAGAAGACAAATGCAAATTCTTAGGGCCCAAGGTTCCCAAACGGGAAGGAGAACACAGGAGGTATTATGAAATGTTTCCTGTATCCATAATATTTCACCTCATGGGAAATAAAGAAGGATGCCAAAAGGGTAGACTACTTGGAGCCAAGGTAAAAGAGCCAGGAGATAGAATCCATAGAGACCTACCTATCCGTTGTAGTAAAATTCATGGTATCTGCTAGCAATAGCAGATGATCAGAGATACCATGTGACAGTACAACCCACTCACAAAACTAAGCTGGTTGCTCCTGGAAAAGGGAGGAGCATTAATTGACTCAAATTCCTAGATAGCTAATCACTAGCCACAGCCTCAGCACATACCCTGAGTCCCATGCAGGAAGGGAGGAGACTCTCACAGCAAATTTTGGCGACATTCATGTTTCAAGTGTGCCACAACTGATAGATTAAACAGTACCCTCTGATCTCATACCAGTTGCAAACCTTACCCAGGGAAGGACAAAAGCAACAGTAGAAATTATTATAGTTAAGCCCTGGTTCACCCAGTCCTGGAGGTTTAAACTGCAATTTGCAACCACAAAGCCCAAGAGAGACAGAACTCCCCAAACAAAGAATAACAATAAGCATATCTGCAACACTCAGGAATATAATCAATGATTGATTAATACTCAAAACTCACTGCAGAACCTGCTTATGGAAGCAAGCCAGTCTCAGTCATGTACATCTAGTAAGCATGGTAATCAATTTATTCTTTACTGTTTCACTCAACTATGGGGTTCCTCTTTTAGCACTTCCAATTGCTGAAATCAAATTATAGAACATTTTAGGAAAGAATGCCTTCTATGAGCAAGCAGGATCAGAGATTACTGCAATGTTTATGCAAAAACTGCAGTCTAATTGCAGAGCTAAATAAATGGTCTCCTAACTCAAATTAACAGAAAGAATTATCCAGTCATCCAGAGAAACCACTTTACTTGAGGTCACTACCTGCTATCTCGTCCAGATTCATATTGGGAATAAATAGTGAAGCTCTACTTCCAATGAAGAACACATGTAAAATCTGAAATGAATGGGTATCCCTACAAAGATACAAAAATCAATGCAAGGATAGAATTACTAAGACGATGTCATGACCATCAAAATAAATTAAGAAAGCTCCAGTAATGGAAGGTTTATAAAATATCTAAGAAAAGATTCAGAGTAATCATTTTTAAATTTCTGAAATGTGTGAAGAATTAAATCATATTAATAAATAATACATAAATAAAGTGAGAAATTTGACAAAGAAATAAAAATAATAAATAATAAAGAAAATCTTAGATATAAAGTATGTAACAGTGAATGGGAATTTGCAATAGAATGCTTCCATAGTTGGATCATCAAACTGAAGAAAGAATCAGAGATTGAAAACAGAACACATGAAATTACTTATTCATTGTAGAAAAATAAAAAAAAGAAAAACAGTGAAGAATTTCTATTGGAATTAAGAGACATCACCAGGAAACCTAACCTAAGTATAACAAAAACTAGAGAAATAGAAGAAGGAGAAAATGAACTAGAAAAACTTGCAAAAAATTTTGAGAGAATTCAGTAATGCCTGAACTGAATTACAGAAATGCTAAAGTGAACTCTTCATATGGAAAGAATAGACCTCCAATGTATAATGTGAAATCATTTCATGATATATACATACACAGGAAAATGTAAGAAGTATGCAAACAACTTCAGAATATTTTAATAGCATAATTATTAAAAGTAATCACTTATATCCTAAGGAGGAAGATTCAAAGGTAAAACATGTGAAAATAAAAGCTCACAGTTTACTGTAACCTGCAAATACAGTGTGAAGTTTTATTCAGAAATTGACTTTTTCTACATGGCAGGCTAATGTTGCAGAAGAAATCTATTATAAATGATATAATCAGAAACTATTTTGAGAAGGGACATATTGTTTAAGATTGAACTACTCTGGGAAACAGAAGCCATAGAACAATCCCTATTCAGTATTTCCAGGGTCACACTACTTCAGTGACTGAGTAAGAGACAGCCACAGGAGACAGTCACAGAGAGGGAAGGACTAGTCATGGGTCTCTGAGAAGTTTAAGCACTGGTGAGCTCAGGGTGTGGCAGACATTGTGCTCCCACCTTCTGCACTAAGAAGCCAGGAATTCACATGGGGTTTTCTGAGGGAGGCTGGGTTACATTATGTTCAGCAGTCTGGTTAGGGCCACTCACTGCCTACTTCTAGGACTGAGCTCAGTAATTTGTTTGTTTTCCCCATGTGTCAACACAATAAGGGCTATGCCTTAGCTTGGATGGTTGCCACAGACAGAGGAGTTTTGGGAACAAATGGGGCACCTTACAAGCCCACAGGCTGCAAATCTTTTTGGGGATAGGAGTGATGCAGGCTGCACACATGGGCACAAAGACTAAAATCTGCTGGAAATAGAGCCTTGAGGCAGACAACACATCATTGATGGACCCTGCCCAGTGGGAAAGGCAAGGCAGAGTGAAACAGTCTCATAAAGAAAAGCAGGCATTGAAACACAACAGTCCCTAAGTGTGATTTGCTATTCCTGTCCACATCTGGTGAACTCTAATAGCACAGACCTAGGAAAGAAATCACCCAAACACCTCAACAGAGAATTTTTGGGTTTATTTCTATTTTTGTTTGTTTTTAAGTTTTCTTTCTTTTATTGCTCTTTCATTTTATCAGTTTTCTAAGTTTTTTTCTTGATTTTGTTACTTTTGCCTAACTCTATTTACTTTCTTTATTCTTTGACTGAGTATTTTATCTTACTTTTCCCTCATTCTTCGTCTTATATTTCTTTTTCAAAAAAAATTTACTTTTTTAATTTCCCCTTCTTCACACACTTCAATATTATCATTATTAGGCAATATTGTTTAATTATGTACAAAATGCTGATGTTGCTGATTTCTTTCCTAGTAAGAGTGGTATAGTTGATGCTTTTATTGGTTCTTAGGTCAATATACAGTCCATATTTTACTACATTATTACTCCTGATTTCCTTTCTACTTTTAAAGGTGGCATATTTGTTTTTAATTGGTTTTTACTGTATGTAGATATTTGGTTTGTCTTTATCAACATTATTTCAGTTTTGTTCTCTTCTCTGGGCTATCAAGATTCCAGAAGTTTGGAGACAAAAAAAACATCAAGCAATACATCAAGTAGGTTACAGTGGGTTAAAATACCAAAGCAAAATTAAATTCAAGGGCATATCACAGGGAAACAGAATCTAACTGAAAGGTCTCCCACAGCAGTGGGAGAGTTTTTGTTTTCTTAATTGATCTTTGATCCAAATCACGAAAAGTATAAAAACATGTGTAAGCAAGGCAAAGATGCCTCCAAACACTCTTGCTGATTTCTCAGGCACTGAATTAAAGAAAGTTACATTAAAAGAAGTAAAAACCACATATCACAGCAATATATGTGCACCTATGTTTGTAGCAGCAGGATTTGTGATAGCTAAGTCTTGGAAACAACCCAAATGCCCAGTGACGGAGGAATGAGTAAAAAGATGTGGTACTTTTATACAATGGAGTACTTTTCAGCCATAAAGAACGAATCTGAGACTTTTATGGGTAAATGGATGCAAGTTGACACCATACTCCTAAGTGAAATAAATCAGACTCACATGGACAAACATTTTGTCTCCCTGCTATGAGAAACTGAAAGAGTAAATAAGGTCTAAAATATAAAATAAGTATTGTAAAATGGGAAGAAATTGTTCAAAAGAAAAGGAAACTAAGATGGGGTAAAAGTGTTATTGTTTGAGTCTGGATGACCCCTCAAACCCTCATGCAGTCATGGAAGCATACTTCTAGAGTCTGTGAATGAATCATGGTTCAATGCTGGGATTATGAGTGTGAATGCTACACCCACCCTAGGGTTGGTAGTCTACACACAATATAAGGGAGGGAAAGAGTCTTCCTTTGAGTGCTTCTCCCCTTTTGCTCTTGTTGATTGTGTTGTTTTCTGCTGCCATTAACTGTTACCCTCTGCCATGTGCCACTCTGCCTTGGAGTCAGCTGATCATAGACTGAAACCCCCACAAACTGTGAGCTAAATAAATCTTTTCTTCCTTAATTTTGGGTGTCAGCCATTTTGTCTCAGCAATGAGAGAAAAGTAACCAAGACAACATGATAAAGGATGGAAGGGAAAAGGGAAAAATGAAAATCAGTTATACTATTAGTGACTCTTAGTTCATTGAAAAGGAACATTTGTGCTAATACTGACTGGAGAAGTGCCCATATCTTACATTCTGAATAACTACTTTAAAGATAACAATATGCAATGTAATAATTATTTTTATTCTCTTATTATTTTGTTACAAAATTTTGCTTTAACTTTTTTCCATAAAATTAAAAAAAGTACACTTCAAGTGGCAGAAACATGCATGGCTCCCAATTTCTGGAGGGGGCATTGTTTTCTATAAAAAAATGTGCCCTCAACTTTAGACTGTTTGGTAAAAATCTCTCCTTTTTTCCTTCTCTTACTAGAACTCTTTCAGTGTTTTTCTTTTGCAATATTCTCAGTACCTTTTCATGATTTTATCTTTCAGGGTTAACATTAAAGTTTCATGTGTGTTCTGGAAGACAAAACTTATCTTTACTCTTGTGCTCCAGTCACCTTTGAAAGCCAAGGGGGATACAGTGACTGTCTCATCAAAGCACAGCATAGAGCAAGCAGAATGTTTCCTGGAGATCCAGACAGTTGCACAGATAGTGGCAGATTTGGAAATAATGCAAATGAGGGAGATAAAGGGAGGGCTTAACTGGAGGCATGTCTGAACTTTGTGCACAGAGTTTATATTTGTGTAGGAGACAAGTGTTTGAAGACCATATTGAAAATTCATTTCTATACTACCTTTTTCAAAATACAAACATCCTTTCAAATTTCACACTGCACCAGGAACTTCTTTAGGTGCTGAGTATGTAACTCAGATAAAAACAATGACTGTGTGTGTGTGTTGGGGGGGGTGGGTTAAATGTTCAGAAAAAAAGCAAGCAGATCCTTTTAAGCCATAAACTACCAAATGCATTTCTCTTAGTTACTGAAGCTATTAGGAATAAACTATACTTGATCTTAGTCAGAAGGCAGAGAGGTCATACCATACAGATAATATTTTATCTTTTCCAATTACATATGCACATTAAGACTTTATTTTATCCAGGTTTGTATGACCTGCCAGTTGATAGCGAAATGTCTATCACACACTAGAGTTTCTGCACACATTGTTTGCAAAGAGAAATGTATGGAGAAATATTTCTAATACTGATAGAGAGAGAACTTATCATTTCTGGTCTTTAATTCATAGATCTTTTGGGCTTTCCAGGCAAAGGATGAACACTACTTATGTATGAATCTGAAAAAGAGACTTCCAAACATGCTGTAATCCAGCACTAGGCTACTAAATATATGAAAATAATAGGAAAGATTTGGAAATTAGGTTAAAACAAATACTGTATGTTTTGAAATTTTAAAAGATCTTGCTCTCTCAATGGAAAGGTAACAATTTTAATAGCTCTTTTTTAAAAAAGAAAATCATACATTTAAAACAAAAATATCAATGCTCAAATTACTCTTAAATACATTATATTTCCAATGGAATTTCCATATTCACAAGAAAGAATGTGCAAAATTTATAAAGAAATTTATAAAATACGTAAGTGACTTAAGGGAATTAGATATGCATGAGATAGTCTATGAAAAGTGTTATGGTCTTATGCAGCAACAGGCTGAGATTGCAATGAAGCAGAATATGGATATTGACTCAAATTCTGGTGTGTTTGTGTGCCACTTCCAATGGTGGTGTCTGCCACAAGGAATGGCAAATAGTCACACCTTATGTCGAGAGTGTGTGGCTGCAGCCATTTGTCAGTCCATCATGCTTATCCACCTCCCTATATTATCCGTTATATAGATGACATCCTTCTGACACATGAATCCTTATCTATCTTGCATCAAGTATTTGCTAAATTAGACAATGTCTTTCATGATGCAGTATGGTGTGGTCCCCAAAAATGTGCAAGGCATGGCACATTTATTTGTATTGTTTCACCTTATCCAACAAAGGCATATTATGCCCCAAACTGTTCAGATACAGTTTAATCATCTTACAATCTTAATGGATTTTTTTTTTTGTGGCACCGGGGATTGAACTCACAACCTCGTACCTGCTAGGGCAGGCGCTTAAGCCACTGAGCCAAACTCCCGGCCCTGGTTTTTTGAGGCAGGGTCGCACTGTGTAGCTCAGGCCAGCCTTATGCTGGTGTTGTAGCCCAAGCCAGCCTCAAACTCACAGTGCTCCGCCTACCTCAGCCTCCCAAGTGCTGGGATTAAAGGCGTGTGCCACCACACCCGGCACTATCTTAATGAATTTTCAAATTCTACTTGGTAATATTAATTGGCTCTGCCCATCTCTTAAACTAAAACTCATGAATTAGCACCTCTCCTTAACATCCTCAAGGTGGATACAGCCCTTACCACTCCATGAGCAGTTAGATCAGAAGCTAAAACTGCCATGGATAAAGTTAATTTGGCTCTTCCTAATGTGCAGCTCTCTAAGGTTAACTCCTCTTCATCAATATTTCTAATTATTGTTCCAATGCATCATATACCCACTGTGGTCCTTTTGCAGTCTCAGGGCCTTTTACAATGGCTACATATGTCACATATTCCACGTAAACCATTACTCCCTTTGATAATGCAGTGGCAGAACTGATCACCTATGGGCAGATGCATGCTATTCAACTTTTTGGATGCAAAGTGCAAAATGTCATTGTTCCTTTAATTTCAGTTCAGCAACAGTGGTTATGGTAATTCTCCTCCTCTTGGAAAACCACATTACAAACTTCCCTGGTGATTGTCATTATCCTCCAGACAAATTACTTCAATTTTTTTCCCTCATATCTTTTGTTTTCCCTTCTAAAAGAAATATCTTCATATTGGATAATGGGAGGGACCTAGCCAACTACTCACTTGGGGTAGAAGGTATGCTTGTGCTTTTTCCAGAAAATGCTAAAGGGCCTGTCTGGTTGCTAGAGCATGCTGTCTGGTTGTATCATGAACCCAGATCTGGAGAAGGACTTGATCCCACCTTTCAAGAAGGTGATGATAGTGATGCCTCAGAGATCATGCCACAAGGGATAGACAAGGATGGGGCTGGGCCTGACCTGTGGCTAATTAAAGAATTGACCCAGAATATCCAGGAGATGGTAACCCAAAATAGGAATGAAGGTCTGAGTAAGGTTGTCTTGGTTACTTTTCTATCATTGTTGGGACAAAACACCCGACACCCAAAATGAAGGAAGGAAAGGTTTATTTAGCTCACTGTTTGTGGAGGTTTCAGTTCATGATCAGTTGGCTCCAAGGCAGGGTGGCATGGCACTGGAGCAACACTTCAAGGAAGCAGCCAGAGCAAAAAGGGGAACAAGCCTCTTTTCTTATACTGTACACAGGGCACTGCCCACCCTCCAGAACAGGTGGAGCACCCACAAAATCTGTTGCACAGGATGAGGATATTTACAAAGAAAGGATTCTTGCTCCTCTTGCACAGAATGGGGATATTTACAAAGAAAGGATCCTGGCTCCCTGCTGAGTCTCTCAGTTAAACTTCTAAACTTCTCAAATTGACATAGTGTATCAAGCATAACAATCCACCTCCTGTCAACTTGGCAACCAGACACAGTCCTTCAAACCAGTCTCCAAATACAAAGTCATGCTTATTCTTAGCATTTTGCAACTTGAACATTATAACACAGCTTAACAATCCTTAAGAACCACCATTAAGTGTATCAACATTTTATTACATTAGAATCATAACATTTTGTCCTTGGACCCCCAAAGACTCATGCAAAAGGCACTTAGTCCATCTGCAAGAGTTGCTAAAGTCCTAACAGTTTCAGCAATGAGAATACAAAGGAATGGTACCAAAACAAGTCCAAAATCCAGCAGGGCAAACGTTATGTCCTGTAGTTCCACACTCAGCTTCTGAAACAATCTGGTTGTGAGCTCCAAAAGGCTTGAGTGACTCCACCCCCATGGCACTTTCAGGGCTTTTAGCTTCCATGGCTTCTCTCTTGGGCTGGATTTGCTCCCTTAGATGATCCATGTTCCTGACTTTTCTAAACTTCTGGGGTGTCCACTGCACCTTTGGATTCACACTCACAGCTGCATACACTGCCCTCTTAGGGGCACACTGCCTGTGCTCACAGGCCTTCTGAAATTGGAGTGGAAGTCTTTTCAACCTCAGATTTCTTGCATTCTGTACGCACCTAAAATGAGCACCACACAGATGATGCTGAGGTCTGCTGCTAGCTGGAGCAGTAGCCCAGTTATGCTGTCTCTTCACTGTAGGGGTCCAGTGCCTGGATAGTTGGGCACTCTGGACCTGATTGTGAGGAACAAATTCTCAATGCCACCTCCATTCTGGAACCTCACCAGGCCTCCGCAGCCATTCTGGGCTTTCTCCACTAAGCAAAGTCTTTCACTTTTGCAGTTTTGGGGCTGTAAACCATGGGGACTTGCTGCTTCCCCTGATGCCACCAGGCCATCTTTTTTATTTTTCTGTTCCTTCTCAGAAATCAAGGTCTCAGCTCTATCTTTATAGTTCACAGTTTTCTGGCTACACACACAACATTGTAAATCATACTGCTGGGTTCTTTGCTCTTGATTTGCAACATAAATCTGGCTAAAAACCCCCAACAATAGCCATGCCACTGCCTCAACATTTGACTGCCTTGAATTTCTTCTTCCAGATTGATCAGTCCACCGCCCTTAATCTCAGTCTCAGGCAAAGTCTCTGGACATGAGCAAAATGCAGACAAACTTTCTGCCAAGCCATAATACACATTGGCTGGAGTCAACAGCCACTGCAGTCCTTCTTCCCAGCAGAAACCACCCAAGCCTGGTCTTTATCAGCAGGATTTCCATCAGCCTTCTGGTTTTCTGAGCTCTGACCAGATTCTCCCATGCAAAACAGCCTAAGCTGTTCCAGGGCTACTCTTTCAGGTGACATCTCTGAACCTTTCCAAACTCTTCAGACAAACCATTCCCAAATTCTATAGTCACAGTAATGACCCACTCCTCTGGTACCAAATTCTGTCTTGGTTACTTTTCTCTTGTTGCAGGGACAAAACACCCGACACCCAAAATGAAGGAAGGAAAGGTTTATTTAGCTCACTGTTTGTGGAGGTTTCAGTACATAATCAGCTGGCTCCAAGGCAGGGTGAGATGGCATTGGTGAAACACTTCAAGGCAGTAGCCAGAGTCAAAAAGGGAAATAAGTCTCTTCCCTTTTATAATGTACACAGGCCAACTCCAGCCTGCAGGGTGGGTGTGTCACTCACAAAAATCTTTGTACCCTCATCTTGCACAGGGTGAGAATATTTACAAAGTAAGGATCCTAGTTCCTTGCTGAGTATCTCAGTTAAACTTCTAAACTTCTCAAGTTGACACAATGTATCGACCATAAGAAACATGATAAAGTGTACAGAGATGACTGAACTAAGAGCAATGTGAAAGAAAGGGATGCAACAGAATTTTATTGGCATTCTTAAGACAAAATAAAACACAAAAATATATATTAACTATAAATAAAACTTTAAGAGATTTCTGTTAGTTGACTTACAGTGAAATCTGAACCGTCTGTTCATAGTTATATATATCTAAAATTATAAAAGTGATATTATAATTTGATTCAGTTAAAAATCTATTTGAGTGCATTCTGATTTTGTAAGATGTTTTGACTATTTGTCACTCTGTCTTTATCTGTCTGACTATCAATCTGTAAAGTTGTGTGTTGGTCTGTTTTTCATATCCATAAACAGCTGTTTTTTGTTTGAGCTTAATTATTTTTTTCTCTTTTCTTCTTTTTTCTTTTACATTTTTAGAACATTTGTTCATAATTTAATCTGGGTTATGGATTTAAAAGTATGTGTTACCATTTGGTCAAAATAATATTAAAATGTGTTTCTCAGAGGCCATTAGAAATTTGTTAAAACAACTAAGGGGACCTTTTGGGCGTGGAGAATTATTGGTTGAGTTTCCCTTTGGTGAATTAAGGAGTAGCTGCCTGGGAAAAATATTCCAGCCTTTGCCCATTAATGGGAAGCTGCAATGATCTCCATAGCCTTATGGTGGACACTGCAATAAATGTTATTAAAAATGTATTGTTGCAATATGTCTACATTGGTCATCATCAAGAGGATTAATTTTTCCAGACAATATGATTTTATGATTTAAAGATGTTCTTGTATGAAGGTGTTCATATGGCCTTGACAATTGATTGTTATTGTTTTTGTAGCACATTGAATGTATTCATGTCTGCAGATGCACAGGTCTTCTAAAGTGTGAAATAACAACCATTTACAGTGATAGATTTTTCTTTCAGATTCAGAAATCTGTCTTTAACAAAGAGTTTATGTGATATACATCCCCTTAAAGCTCAATAAATTAGGTAAAAGCTTCATATGTATTAGATAATTGAAAAAAGGGTAATATTATGTCAAAATGAAAATTTAAATATGTTATGAAAGGTCAGCATGGTTGTTATGCTGCAATTTTATGTATGGTTTTTTTCATTTCTAATTTTTGTGAAAAATATGTAACTGGTATCTGTTAATATTCTTTAAGGATTCAAATATTAGACTATCCATGGTTGTTAGAGAATATTGGTTCTATATTTTGTTCTAAGGTGCTCGATATTCAGATACGATAGTAATATTAAGCTTACTGTTTCCATTATAATATAATGTCATTAATCTTCTCTTCTGGAAGTTCAACAACTAATGGTTTACAGGCCAAAAGATTAGAAAGATAGATGGGTTAAGAGAGCAGCCATTATTTTGGCTCCAGCCCTCCAAGGACAATGAAGACCCAAGACATAAGAGAACTTCTGCCATGATATCCTGTAACTCAATGAGTCCCCAGTCTTCTGATCAAGGAGATTATGGGATGACAGAGGAAGATGATCTTTGATGTGTAGTGTGCCTAAGGAGAATCACTAGGAGAGAAAAATCTCCCAAGTTTTCACAGAAAGCCACTTGGTCAAGCAATGGCTATGAATCATTCAAATGACTGACACTGACAGAAATATTAAGAGGTGCTATACATGGTGCCAGGATAATTACCAAGGAGACTTAGCTGACCTTGATATATAGCAAGAAATTGATTTCAGTTGGAATAGGTCTCACTTTAACTTGGTCTAAAACATCCAGTAGAAAAGTATAACCATAAGGAAGAAAGTTGTCTGCAGAGTCCTACAAACACAGTTCCTCCAAATTCAACTGAATCAAGTACAAAGATAGAAAAGGGAGAAGTAGTGGGAGCTACTGAGCTAGTGACCCTTCACACATGCAAAGCCAAAAGCACAGAGCACCTGATGAATGCCCCAAGGGCATGGAGCACCTAAAGGAAAGTCCTGAGGGCATAGAGTGCCTAGGAGAAAACAGGTGTTCCAATCCCTAGAACATGGGGCATAAGAAGAGAGATAGTTAAGCAATGGGGTATCATTTGACAAATGTATGAATAAACACATTAGGGTAGTTGAGGAATCTCTTCTTCCTGTCCAGAAGAAGGACTCCATTTGATCTCAGCTTTCTGTCTCTATTTTCTTCATCCTTTTGTTGTTCTTCTCCTGCCTCCCCACCCAGGAACTTAGAGTGCTCTCATGAACAGGACACTAAGGCAAATACAAAATCTCACAACAAAACCACTAAAAATAAAATGGTGGAAGAGGCAATTGGGACATATAAAACTGTCCTAAATAAAAACTGTTCATCTTAGAAAACAAAGAGGAAGCTGAAAAAGAACAGTAAGTGGAGCAGAGTACAGGGAAGAGAAAAATGGAAGAGAGGGTTTGGGAGAAAGTGGTTAAAGAACAGGAGGAAGAGAGGGGGCAGAGAGAGAGAGAGAGAGAAAGAGAGAGAGAGAGAGAGAGAGAGAGAGAGAGAGAGAGAGAGAAATGGTATAAAAGATATTTGAGGACTATGTAGAGAGGTTAAAGTACTGCTATCTGTGAGTCTCACCTGAGCAGATGACCTCAACACCTCCACCACGTTGGCAGCTGCCTCCAACACAGGGCGCTCTGGGACACAACCAGAGGTCAGGCTCCTGCCCTTCACACTGGAATTCTTCAGCCCACACCTGTTCACTGGCATTTCTGGACACGTTGCCCAGAAAAGACACAGCCTTGCCACACCCCAGCTCTGCACAGATGACCTGGGCAGTGGGGAACGTGAAGTTCACATCAGACACCAGAATCCAGCCTCTTCCAGAGTTCACTTCCACTTGCCCTGAGCAAAGTCCATAACTTCCACCCAGACGCACAAATCCTGTGAGAGATAAAAACACAGTGAGGGCTGAGGTTTTTGCTAAGCAGCACAAGCACCTTCCTGGCAAGAGTGAGGTCATGAGTTCAAACCTGGGTACAACAGACAAACAAATAAACAGACAACACAGTGAGTGTCCATGATCCAGGCTTAGAATCTGTGAATAATACGTTTGAGGTTCCATTGTTAAAGCTTTTCTTTTCCCAGGGTTGGTTCACATGGAAAGTGGATTGAAACTTGATGTTAAGATTAGAATCACATGAGAAAGTGTTTAAGGATGAATTCAGGAAAAATCTTCAGTCAGTTCAGAATTTCCCATTCTGTAAGGGGAATACCAAAATTCTGATCCTTTGGTGCCTTTGATATCAAAAGCACATCTATTGGTCTACCATCAATCTATGCACCTATCTATAAACTATTTTCTTTCTTTCTAAGATCTATATTCTTCCAGTGAATTTGACCTCAACTAAGAAAAATATTCTGCTTAGGTTTTTCATCACTAGAAATTATTTCATCACTAGAAAATTCTGTACCTGGATAATAATGTCAACAATTAAACATCAGAGAATGAAACATTTTCAGTATTTATTTAAACCTCATGATTTACATTTTCTTCCCATTTAGATATGAAAATGAGGCCTACAAGTTAGAGAAAGAATAATGCAGCAAGTGGGTTTGGACACTAAAATATCTAAGGTGTTTACATTGTTTCTCATACAGAAGACGTAAACAATACTGAAGAACTCATTCAGAAGTGATCAATCCTTGAGCCTTCATCTTTTTTGCTGTTGACAGTACAGAGTTACTTGTCACTAATAAGTAGAATTCAAACAAACCAGGAGACCCTTAGGGAAGATACTTAGGAAGCAATTTCAACAGAAAGCATTCACAAACAAGTAAACCAGCAATTGTCTTTCTCAAAAGGAAAGTGTTCAATGTTTTGTTCTCCAATAAGCCAGCAATATGGGATGAACAGCAAATGTATTAGTCTATTTTCTTAGGATAGTGCCTTTTAACATTCTAGTTGGATGTGCTCCTATGTCTGATGGTTAACAAGTAAATTGAAGTCCAGGTTCTAAAGTGATTATAAAGTCATTTAAATGATATCGTGGGAAGCTTTGTGTTGACTTTTGATAAAGGTGTTGACTTTTGATAAAAGTTACTAGATCAATGTTATGACCTAATAACTTTTATTTTTAAAAAATTATATAATGATAGGAATAGAATGTTGGTAAAATACATTATTTGGGAAGTAAAAATATACCTACACAAGTTTTTACAGTCCTATAGCTTTGAAGATTATGAGACCTACAGCTGTGGGTTGAAACTTCACTATCAACATTGGTGGGCAGGGACAGGTACAATAAAGACCACGGTCCCCACTCGCAGGCAGAGAAGAACTCTGAATGGCTGTGGACTCTCCCTATGGATGCAGCCATAACTTCCCTACCTGCTCTGGTTTTCACCCAGATTCGGCTGCATGTTAGGGATCACTACAACACCACCACCAATGGCCACAAACCATGCAGGACCTGACTTCAGTCTTACCACTATTTTTTTCATATTTTCATTATATAATGTGCTTTTCTAGTTCACAAGAAGAGTGGTGGATTGACTCAATTCAGATAGAATAGCATTCTGTTTTTCTTTCCTTTTCTCTTCCTTTTTATTTATTTATTTATTTATTTATTTATTTATTTATTATTTGAAACATTGTAAATACATTTACTGTGGGCATTTGGTACAGACACATATCACATTTTATTTCTTTTCACTTCACCTTTTCACTCTTCTCCCTCCCCTCTTCCCCCATCCCAGGTCCCCTTCCTGACTGCAAAAGGTCTAACTTCCCTGTGTTCTAGTAACTATCTTTTATTTATTTCTTTATTTTAAAGAGAAAAAAACAATAAAAACAATGATACAGAATTTCAAAACAGGATAATAGAAAATTAACAATGGTTAAGATATTGCATATCATTCTTTTCTTTTTCTTTTTTCATACTGGTAATTGAATCAGAGCCTTCATATTGAGTCACATTCACAGCCCTATATTTTTGGTTATTTATTTAGAGACAGGATCTTGCCAAGTTACCCAGGGTAGGCTCAAATTTAAGAAGCTACTGGGATGTCCAATTACTGGTCCTACTCTTTAAACTTCTATATTAACATGAACTGAGGGCCTATTTTTTACTAACTCTTCACTTGAATATTCAGATGTTCAATGAACGAATAGAACAGTATAAAACCTTCATGTCTTCATTTTATTTGCATCTGTTTCCTTTCCTACCTTAGTTGGGGTGCAGATTCCTGGTTAACTCTGCCAGATTTCCATGAAATGGTGCCTAGAATTCTACAGTCCTACCTTAAACATGAATAAATCAACACAATCTTGCCTTTTGAATTGTACTTTTATGAGTCATTCTCCCATCTGTCACCCCGAATTTCAGAAATAACAAATGTAAACCATATATATATATATATATATATATATATATATATATATATCTTTGAGAATGATCAAAACTAACACAGTGGAACCAACAATGTTATTGTTGTTTACAAGGCTCTGCATAATGGATCATTGATTTTGGTCAATCAGACAGTAATTGACAAAGAATTTCTCATTATATGGGCTTTGCTCCCCTACTTTTGTTAATTTCCTATACAACCCCTTAGTTCTTGCTATCTCCTTTAACACAAGGCTAAAGATACTGATATCCATTTCTTCACAGTATAGATATTATGAAGAAATTATTTCCTGAATTCTCCCCCAAACTGTAGGTATCTGATGTGAGTTTCTCACTTATGAACAAAAGGTTTCTTTGGTATATACCCTTAAAGTGGCAGAAACACACATGCTTGCCAGGAAATGTGTAAAAGGAGCATTTCTTTTTTTAAAAAGTGATGTACCCTGCTTTTGAATTTTCTGGTAAAAAATCACTCTCTGTTTTCCTTTGCTTCCCACAACTCTTTCTTTCTGTCTCACTTCTGTAATATTTTCAATATCTTTTCATTATGGCATCTTTCAGGGATAACATTAAAGCTTCACACGTGTTCCTGAAGACCAAACTTACCTATACTCTTGT
>RJWM01021969.1:0-34808 GCA_004363535.1 Dasyprocta punctata | reverse complement strand
ATATATATACATTTTGCCCAAATCCTGAGAATGTGGACAGCTTAGATTAAGGGTGGTGGCAAAATTGATCTGGCATAGAAAATTTCAAGGCAGCCCAACCTTCATGGTGTCACATGGATACTGGTTTAGTTAGATTTATAGCAAGAATTGGGTGCAAGAAAACAGAGCAGAACAATTTGAAAAATTTAAATTTTGGCACCAAAGGAAAATTGGAGTAAAGAAGGTATGGCTGCTGAAGAGATTACTTTTGTACAGGGATAACAAAAAAGAAGTCTTGAGCCAGACATGATGACATGTTCCTGTAATTCCAAAAGTTGGGAGACTGAGTCAGGAAGATCTCCAATAATTCAAGGCCAGGTTGGACTACATAGGAGGTTCAAGGGCAACCTGAATGATATAGTCTCAAAAAAAAAAAAAAAGGATGACAAGGAAGAGAAGGAGGAGGAGGAAGTAAGAGAAGAAAGGGTGGAGTTGAAGGTATAGTTTAGAAGCCAGGAAGTCAGATATACCAGTAACATGGAAAGGCAACTGAGGAAAGCTGCATCCTGTGAGTAGAGTCAATCTAAACTGGGGAAATTAGGCTGTAGGTGTGGGGCCATCTGGAACTCAAACCTTACCACCATGTTCCTAGATAATGAATATAGAGCTGCATGATTTAATGTATGAGCTACAGGAATTAATGCCAGGTTCCTTTGAGCCATGGCAGAAGCAGCCTCTGAGTATTTGGATGAGTTTCCTTTCAGTCTCTCAAGAGACTTTGATTTGGACTTTTGCAAAATATTGGAATCATTGATACCCTGAGGGAAAGAATTGCTGTCTTTTCAGCTGCAAATAAGATACTTGTATTATGTTAGGCAAAATGATGGCCTTGTGTTTATTTGGAGATGAAATATGGAGATGTGCTCAGATGTCAAATTGAGATGAGTGGAAAATGATAGTTAAGCCTAGCTGTATTGACTTGATTATTTTGAGAGCCACTTACAGGATTGCTGGAACACACTTCTGGGTGTTTCGAGGTAGGTCGTGGGAGCATGATTTGGGTACCTACCATATCTCATACTTCATCTTTCCTTTTTGGTATTTCTCCCCTGCTCTGCTTCCTCATCACCAAGAAATAAGCAGATTCTCTCTACTATACAATTACATCATGATGTTTCTGCCTCAGCACCAGCTAACCAAATACTGAATTCCCTGAAATCACAAATTAAATTAAACCTTTCCTCCTTTAAATTGTTGGTGTGAGGCACTGTGTCCCAGCATGTGAAAGCTGACTAATACAAGATAACAGAGAGAGAATGGAAGACTACAGGAGAAAGATAAGATATACTCCTTCCTGTTTTCTTAGTGTAAGCTCTATTTTTCGATATATTTCAGTTATGCTTACTTCTTTATCCCAATAAGATAAATTATTGCCTCTGGCAGCAGTTGAATGTAGTTAGGTGCTTTTTCTACACCAATCAGAAGTGATTAATTTATCACTATAACATCCCTTATCTCAAGAAGTGCTATTTTCATGGTGCCTGGCTATAATCCCAGAACTGTGGGAACCTGAGACAGGAGGATGGTGAATTTGAGCCAAGTCTGGGAAACCTAGTGACGTAGTGATGCAGTGTCTCAAGAAAGTTTTACAAAGTAAAAAGGGAGTAGGTAATATAGATTAGTGTTAAGACCTCAGGTTCAATTCCCTGTACTGCTAAAACACAAAAACAAAACAAAACAAAAATAAAGCACTATATTTTATAAGTGGTTTGTAAACTGATTTCACAATGGAATCCTTTGGGAGAACATTTCATTCAAAACATATTCTTTGAAACATGTTTTGTCTCAATTACAGAATCAATGCATGTTTAATAAAACTGTTGCATGTACACAGTGCTTATTATGTGTCAGAATCGCTCTAATTCATAAAATTCTTATACAGGTTCTATGAGAATAGCAAGCATCAATTTTACACATGAAAGTAACTCAGGTAGGAGGGATCATGTGACTTATCTCACATCATAGAGCTACCAATTAGTAGAGCTTGGATTTAAATCAGAATTTGAATAAAATCATTATATTACACTTCCTTTTTGTGAACACTCAACAGTGTCAAAAATACCACAAGAAAATGTGTTATAATTTTTATCTAGTTTAAGACGAATTGTATATGTATTTATGATACTGTGAATAAAGTTTATTGCAATAAGAACAAAACAAATACCCAGCAGACGTTTCATAAAGGAAGAGATGATAATGTATTAAATATGAAGAGCTAAAAGGAGCACAAAATACTTATACTAGTAGCCTAGTATGGTATTACAAACATCCAAATCTTTTTTTTTTTTTTTTCTTTTGCTGCACCAGGGATTGAACTCACAACCTCGCGCCTGCCAGGGCAGGCGCTTAAGGCACTGAGCCAAACTCCCAGCCCTGGTGTTTTGAGGCAGGGTCGCACTATGTAGCTCAGGCCAGCCTTGCGCTCGCGTTGTAGCCCAAGCCGGCCTCCAACTCACAACGCTCCGCCTACCTCAGCCTCCCGAGTGCTAAACATCCAAACCTTAACAGTGTTCAACATGCACTTAATTAACTCTCAAGTCTGCAAGGATTTTAATCAATGCTTGGTTGAGGCTGAGTTTACTTGTGTGTCTGCATTCACCTGACAGGATGACTGTAAGTCAGTTTTAATGATATTGGTTGAATTTTCTCAAATGTCCAGGGCTTTAACATGGATCTACAGACTCTACTAGGATAAATGAAGCTTCTACTTTGAATAACTAGTGGTATAGTAACCAATAATTAAGATATTAAAAGCAAAATAAAGGAGCACATCCAAAAAGTAAAGCAAGAAGAAAAATTAGTACTGATTGGGATATATCGAAACAGAGTAAAATAAGTATAGATAGCTCACTTCCAGTTTAGTATGAGTTTAAAGAGAAAATAAAGAGATAGGAATTGCAATGAGGAATCAACAGTATAGACCATAGGTTTGTTTAGTATTAATTACAGAGTCTGCAGAAAAATAAGTTGGGTACATCCTGAGACTTATTACTAATTCTGTTTTATTTTTCTTCAGTTACCTAAATAACCTAAGTAATATCTATTGGTGAAAAAATCATTTAATACTACTGATATTTAATTATTATGATTGTTGTTCCATAATCTTGCTGAAAATTTTGATATATTTGACTCATACTTTTCAGGAAAAAATAAATTTCTTCTACAGAAGAAGAACATAAGGAATAGAAGCAGAGATAAAATTACCTTCAATTATCAAGAGCTCTATTACAGGAAAAATACAAATGATAAAAAACAGCAGCTTCCATTTGTTTAGAAGTAGATTATAAATAGCTCTTAACACTAAGCATATGACAGGGATGTCTAAAGAATCGAGCACAATCTTTTTGAGCATATTTCTGAGTGGTACTTAAGTGGAATGTGTTGATTCCTTATTATCTGCACTAGCATCATCATTCCACCAATCTAGTTTAGTCAAGGACCTTAAGCAATAGGTCTGTCACTGCTTTGGTATAATATATATCATATTTAAAATCTAATTTTAGTAAACTTTCTTGAGTCTCCTAATTTTAAATTGAAGCATGTCATTTAGCTGAATTAAAGAGGTAAAACGGGCTAGAAATGGAGAGGCAGATGTGTAGTCTCAGCTACTCAAGAGATAAAGACAGGATCCCCAGCATGTGAAACCCAGAAAGATCCTGTCAGTTATATACATATTGACGATGGTCTTCTTTACTGTCTTTCAAACTTATATGATCATTACTTTCTTTTGGAATACTCAATGTAAATACTAAAAATATGCACAATTTTTGTGTATTTGAAAACAATAGCCATCGGCTTTTCTCTTTTGATTTTCTTGCATTTGGCCAACCTTGTGAATAGTATTATGGAATCATCTTCAGGTTTCTTAAGGGTCAGAATGGTGCAACATAAATGGTAAAGGGAAACCGGGAAGTCATATTCTCATTTTGACTTCTAGAGTAAAAGTTCTTCAGCTCATAATTTTGAATATCAGAGTGAATCAAGAAAAGATATTGCAAATTATCTTGACTATATTTAACATATCAACATTCAACTTTGCTTATGGTGTCACAGATTTTACTACCTGTAGGTTAGGGATTGGAAGGAATCTAAGATAGGAAGAAAAGAAGGATTGGTGAAGAAACACATTTCTTTAAATTTAGAACATTATGAGAATAACAAATTAAACAGCAACATGGGAGGCAGACCGAACTCTGTGCCCTGACCTACTTAAGCACATTAGATAGATTGATGGAAAAGCTGGAGCAAAAAGACAGTCTACTTAGCTTTTCTCTTGAAACCCTGATAGAAAACAACTATATAAAATGCTACAACTTAAACCTAGGACATGATGATTTGCACAGCCAGGAAAGATATTTACCCAGTTGATTGTGAAACATAACTGTCAGCTCCCCAAGATCTTTATGTTGCATAGATACATTCTGCCTCATCAAGGCAAAATAAACACTCTGAAATAACCAGTAGGTCAAGACATAAAGGGAATTCGTGCTGGATACAAATAGTGATGACAACAGTTCCTAATGCTCAGATTTATCCTAGGGTCTGGATTAACCAGAAAAACCAGTTGTATTCATTTGTCATCAGTTAGACTAGATTGTTTCTCTGTAGCAAGCAGCAAAGTTCAAATATGGCATGAGCCTTTCTTTAATCTCCTATCCTCCTTGTAACAAGTTACTACAAAAGTAATGGCATGGGACAAGATAAATTTATTATCTTACAGTTCTGGAGGTCAGAAGCCTAAGTGGGCCTCAGTGAGTTAAAATCAGGTTATGAGAATCACCACTTTCCTCTGAAGCCTTTACAAGATAATTCATTTTCTTACCCATTTTTGTAGAGACTTTTTCACTTTTTTTCTGCTTCCATCTTCAAAGTCAAAAACAGTGAACAGAAACTTTTTCACTATCACCCTGACATTGACACCCTTGCTTTTCTCTTTAACTTACAAGGACCCTTATGACTACATTGGGCAACTCCAATAATTCTGGATAACCTCTCCATTTCTAAGATAGTAGCAGATTAACATGTTTGAATATATTTACAAAGTTAGTTCTTTCTTAGATTTTTACCTGACTCCATGCTCAACAGACTCCATATAAAGACTAAAATATGGGTACATTTGGGAGCCCATTATTTTGTCTGCCATGAAGCTGTTACATTTTTCTCTTTAACACAACCTACATATCTGAACATCATCTTGGAGCAATACAGAGAAAAGGGAAGACATAAAACTCAGACATTCTCAGAAAGAGAATGAGTCATGCCAAAGAGACCATTTAAAGCTTGAGAAAGAGAAATGCCACTGATTTCCTTGTTTAGAATTTATTTCTCTTTTGCTCCTCACTGCAGCCACCTCCACTTTTCAATTACTCTCCAACAGGATGCAGGCTCTCAAGGAAGTTTAGATCACTTACTAAAACAAAGAAGCTTTCTTTTCTTTGCAGAACAGAGCGAATGTGAGTTCAATTTTTGAATCTGACACATTATTACTGAGCATAGTAATGACCCCAACAATGAATTTTGAAAACATGACTGATTTACCTGACACATATCATTTAAGGAGAAATTGGAGCATAATTATTTGACAGATGAGATTCACACATGCTAATAGACATGTCCCTTAAAGCAAATAACAGAATAATCTAGCAGAAGCTGGAGACAAGATGATAAACCTGAATTGCTGGCTGCTGGCTGCTGGCTTAGTTTTACTGTTCTGAGCAAACGATTTAAATAAATTAGCTTTAGGGGTTGGGAATTTAGCTCAGTGGTATAGGCACCTTCCTGGCAAAGCGCGAGGTCATGAGTTCAATCCCCGGTACATAAATAAATTAATAAATACATAAGTAAACTTTCTAAGAGTTCATTACATGTTACATTAAGTATTCCTCTTAAATTTTCAGACTTGTCACTTTATTTACCAAAACTGTCAAGTACAGATGGAAAAATGAATATTAACCCAATACCTAATACATATCCTAGGCTCTCCAAAATACTTGCTAAAACATTGGATGAAACAATTAAAGAGAAAAAAGCAACATAAGAGCTAAGTACCTCATGAACCAATGACAGAAGAAAAAAAATTTTAAAAGTGCACTTAGGGGAGAAATGATAGATTTTCAAGGCATTAGTGATTTTATGAAGCTACTGTGGGTGGAAAGTAAAACAATTACCTAGAAAGAAAAATTTCAAAGTAGTCGATCCAAAGACCGGCACTGAACTGCAAAATGAAGGCAAACGTTTTCAGCAATACAAAAATAAATCAGAGTGGTAGTAATGGGGGATTATCATTACATAGCTGGGTACCTGATGGCATTAAGCTGGTGGAAAGTAGCTGCAGAATATCTGTGCTGCTAGGTCAGCAGAAAAGAGAGGTTGACCTTGTCTTTAATTGGCAGATCAATGACAAGAAATAAAACAATGTCATTTGTGTTTTGATCACTTTTCTTCACTGCTTTGGACTTGCACTCAAAAGTGGCATTAGATCAAGGGAAATAAAACACAGCCTAAGATTCCTGAGGACTACTGAGGCAGACGACAGGGAAACAAAAAGGCATCGATAGAATTAATCATTGTTAAATCAAAATATGTGTAGAAATTTTCTAAATCCAGTAATGAAAAAAAAAGCATATTTTTGTACTTATGAAGACAAAGAAAAAATAGTAAATAAATATTTTCCTTAGTCCCATCAGTTAGTAATAGCCTAGAATAGTTTAGAAATAATATGATTTTTGAGGTTTCCTTTTTCTCTAAAATTTAATTAACGTGGACATACGCTAGAAGTAAACTGATTTGCCCAGGACTTCACGTGGCAGTCATTACAGAAATCATCATCCCGTCTTATTTTAATTGCTTTCTCAGCACATATGCTTTGTGAATACTCCAAAACTCTTCATATGGTGGTCCTTCCATGGGAACACTTGTTGTTTTCACACGTTTTAGACTTTGTGGTTTTATTTTTATATCACTGTATTCATTTTGTTCTAATTTTTGCCTGACCAAGAATTCTAGTTGAAAAGATTTCACTTATACAGCTGCCCTTTGTTCCTTTTATTCACATAATTTAACCTCGGGGGAAAAACGGAAGTTATTTCGGAGAATTAGTACATAAAAATAATTTGCAGATTAAAGAGCATTATAATGAAAACAAGCAAGATAACATTTTTCTGGTGGTATTTACAAATATACAGTTATAATATTTTATACAAGAACACAGAGAACATTGTCAAGTGCACACATTTGTGTACACACGTGCGTATGTAATGAATGTTGGCAGGCTTTGAGTCATGAAAAGAGAAATGGAACCATAAACCTGAAGAAAGTGGATGAGAGAGGCAATTGGATGTTTGTGCCATGTTCTTATCAGGCAAAGGGAAAGGCAGAACTTCTAGTCCAAAGTTGGTGCTCAAGAAAAAGAATAAATTCTTAGCTGACTCACTAGCTAGTTTAATCAGTGGACATCATTTGTAAAGTCTTTTCACACTTAAGTTTGGTAGCTATATGTAATAGAAATTGTCTATTTCTTGTGAACTCTATAAAGATAATGACTATGACATATATAAGGTTTATGCAATGGGAGCAGTCAGAAAAAATACACCCACCTCTCATGCTCTTTTTTATTAGAAAGCTTCTTTAAATCAAATGCATTAATCAGATGAATGTCTGTTCTTTTGGCCAGAGAATAGCCATTAATATAATTACTGTAGATTCTAATTCCAGGAACAATTACATGAAATACATGACTGGAAAGCTTCCTGCTACATTCTCCTATAATGGTTACATTACATATAGCAGTAGTAATCGTAAGACTACCTTTTACATGGCCTCAATTGATAAAAATAATAAAACTAAAGTGACAAAATTTCAAAAGTTGGCAAGCATGGAATGATATGGAAACTCCAATACCTTGCTGGCATGAGCATAAATTGATTCAATTATTTTACTTAATCAGCCCTGTAGAATGTCCTGTTGATCAAAGAAATATTCATGTATATATTTATATATATATATATGTATGTGCATGAGATACATAAGATATAGACAGAGAGTTTTTGCATACATACATTTATGTACGCAGTTACATATACATTTATTACACATCTACAGACAGAAAGTGACATAAAGCATGCTCACTACATTTTTGTAATAATTTAGAAAAGCAAAATATATAAACTAAAACAGAATAAAGGAATTGCCTCACTTTCATAAAATATGAAAATTAATATTCATAATTTGTATTGTATTTGCTATTTCTAGTATATATTTATATCTAATAGCATGGTGAATATCAACACATAGTCTTGTGAATAAGAAAGTTAAAGTGTAAGTTTAGATATAGTATAATGGCATTTATACAAAGGTGTTAAAGAGGCAAAAGAATATGATAACATGTTTATGCATGTGAACATGAATAGTAATGGAGTAAACTATATATAATGATAAACACTAGAATAGTTTCTCTGTGCAAATACAGCAAAACTGTCTGATACCTATATTCATGAATCTTCTCCACATTTTCATCTGCAATAATCTTCAACCTTGACATTTTTCCAAAATAAAACCAATTTTATAGTTTAAAGAAGTTGAACATCATAGTAGAATAGGTAAAAATCCATGAAACTGAGAACACACTCATTTCCAAGGACAGACAAACAGACCTGGTATTTGTGAGTGGCCTTTTGTCTCAGTACTGATTGTCTAGCATTGTATCAGCCTTCATGCCAAAGGCTTTGCATCTATTATCTTACTGAATATTGTACCAATTCTATGTGGAAGATCCCCTTTTCCTTTTTTAGCTAGTAAGTTGGAGCACTAGAATTTAAACCTGATAGTCTTATTTCTCTACCAGTACATGGAGTAATCTTGGTGGATGAATTTAGATTAAAATGCCAAATTTTAAAATGTGGTCGAAGGTCTAGGGAATTTGTGAAAATTCAAGCCTCCCTCTAGATCTACTGAATCTTAAAGTCTGTGGTTACCCTTACAAAGCACACTTTGTTTTTACAAGCCCTTTAGGTGACAGCTGTTAAAATTTAAGAATCTTCGAGTTAAAGGAACTTGTGGGCTACTTGTTAGCACAAATGGGAAACTAAAAAGAGAATTAGGTCATATATTCCCCCAATTCTCACCTAGCTGAAACTCAATGCTATTTGACTCAAATTATTAAACTGAGTGTGAGTTTTGAGACACACACATTCTGAAATTAAATTTATACTTTTTCAATAAAAAAATTGCATTTACTCATTGAATGTGATTTGGTCATGTGGTAAGATTTGTACAAACAATGTGGTGAGGGGGAAGAGAACATGTGTCTTGTAATCCAACCCTGCAACCCCAACTTTAAGTTTCAAAATAAACCATTATTTAATTCACTAAAGCATGAAGTTTTGCTATTGGGCAAATATTCTCTGCATCACATGGTATCCAGGTTCTTTGTATAAAAAATGAATAGGGCAGTACACAAAGAATTAGGAAGGGCAGAGATTTATTAAAGGGAGCCAACCGAAGAGAAAACTCAAGTATGAGTTTGACTTGGAGCATCCCCATCTGTTTTAGGTTTTAGGTTAAAGTACATTTGGGAGAGTTTCATGCAGGCAGAGCCAGAGGTGGCAACTGCTGGTGAGGAAAGAACAATGTGAAGAACAGAGAGCAGGCTGAGCTCAGAAATGGCAACTTCAGTGGATTCCAATGTTGGCTTCTCTTTTGTTTTCCCAGTTTTGAGAGAATAATCAGGGGCTGATTGAGTTTCTTTCCATTCAGCTGTGAGCGAGTTTGTGAACTTGTATTGGACTAGACAGAACTACTATGGCTGCCACAGTCAACCAGGGAAGTCAAAACTACAATGCTAGTGGTACTATAATGACCATGAACTTACCCTTGGTTACTCTGAAACAATTACAAAGCATGTTCCTTGGGCTCTTGTCAAATGTCAAGAAGTGTAATCAGTGTAGGAGCATATTTTTTACACTCATAGAAGCACGGTAAGACAGTATGGTGAAGGTAAGACCATATTTCTCAGGCTCATGTCAGTACATTAAGGATACATTGTGAGAACTGGATGCTCTTGTGGTCTTCAAGAGTTAGAATACATCGTACCTATTATAAGCCCAAAGCCAGGATGTTCCATACATTGTTCGTTTCCTGACTCCATTCTATGTAGTGGATGGTGGTAATGAAAATGAAGTAAAGAAATAGATCCTTGAATCTGACAAAGTATTCTGTAAAGGACAGAACCCAGGGAATAATACTCAGCTACTATATTGTCTCCATGGACTAGACAATGTTGAGATTGATTTAACACATACTGTTCATTTTATGGAGCCCTATGCTATCAGATGTGGTTTTGATGATTTACTCCAAGTATTAACTGTGTAAAAAAGGAAAAAGGGATCATTTTCATGGAAAATTTATTTCTTACTCCAAATACTAAAAAAACCTGACACCTCACAATTTAGATAACACAAATAATGAAAAATATTATTTTTCATTGAGCCCTTTTATTTGTGTATATTTTTGTTCTTGTTTGTAGTGACCACAAAATAAAATAAATGGGGGAAGACTTCCCATTTCCCTTGACCCCACTTTGTGCCCACTTGAAGAAATGCACTTTAAATGGATTTGAAATGGAAGTAGTCAGCAAATACTTCTCTTCAATACAATTTTTCTTTAATCCTTTCAACCTTTGCAAACACTTAAGTATATTAACAGGAAATGGATGAATCTCTTAATGAAAGATTTCAATATGAAGGCTTTCCTTCTCCTGGACCAATCTCAATTCGCTTGAAAAATCTACTCATACTACTTTGTGATTATTTAAATGTGAATGAAAGTCATATTTTTTAATGTCATATCTTTATATGTAATTTGTGAAAAAAAATCTTGCTTTATGGTTACCTTGTCAAGCCCACATAGGCCTTTTGTTCTCTTCAGATCAATCATGTTAGGGGACATTAAGGAAAGATTTTTTATATCACTCTTTATTCACCATTTGAAGATTATTTCCTGCCTTACAATTATTTATACTTCAAGAATGTTCCTGTACATGTAGGGACATTATGAATCCTAAATTACAGGTGAAAAAAGTCAGTGGTTCTGGAAGTCCAGATGATTTGCTGAGGACCACATAAATAGTGACCAAGGTTGATTTTAGACCTATATTCAGAATGACACATTCCACAATCCTCCAGGACCAAAAATATTGGCCTTTGTGTCACAGAAGTAAGCTACAACTTTTCAAGAGCTGCAACATTTTGATAAACTTGTGTTCTGAACAAGATTACATATTATTCTTATGGTAAATAATCCTGTGACCTGACTACTATGGCATAATAAAATGAAAAGGAATTTCTTTCTATAAAATGTGTTTATCTAATTAATGCATTGTAGAATTGATTGATTTGGTAATATTTTTATTAGTAGGAAGACATGTATTTATAGGGAAGAATATGTAGATAAGATAATGTACCCGCACATGTATACTTGGATTAAAATCCTGGTCATGCTTACTAAGTCGCGCATTTGGACAAGGCCTTTAGATTCTTCATTTGGAAAGATGCTCTCATCTGTCTCCAGGGCATAGGTTAAATTATGGGTTACATCCAAACAATATTAAAAGGGCCGGGGATATACATTGTTGTCAAACAGCTATACGTGAAATATCGTGTTGTGTATTACAGCTTTGACTTGTAATTTCCTCATTCTCCATGAGGTTAAATGTCTTTCCATAAGCTCATGTCCATTGATATCTTCTGTGATGTCCTTGGTCACAACCTATGGCAAATTTTCTGTGGATTTCGATGGTTTGAATTTTAATCCTTTGTCATATCAAGCATACTAAATAGATTCTTTTATCTCCTGTATTCCTTTCTTCCTTTTTAAAAAATTTGACCTCTTATTTTCATCTCCCCTCTCTATTTGCAAGGAGGTATTACACCATGTGGAAGTTTTTCAACTTTGCAGTTCCTTGGATGTCAGATGTCAAGACACATTACCAAAACACTTTTTACTTCTGTCTCTTCAAAATGAAACAAAATAATAACATAAGTGAAACACAGAATTTGAACATAAACTTATGTAATTCCAGAACTATACTTAAAAGCTCTTTCAGTAATTACTTGCTTCTTGTCATCAAAATACTAATTTTATATTATAGTTGAATGTTAGTACTTTGATTACTCTTGCTCTAATACAAAAATATTTAAAAATATAATAGTATATTGTATGTAATATATATATATTATCCACATATATATGGTAGATAACTGTTATAGTCAGGGTTTTCAAAGACAACAAGATAATACATGACACATAATTTATAGTATTATTTTATGATAGTCACCCAGAGTCAAACACAAGAAGTACAGGAACTCTGTCCACACAGAAAGACCTAGAGAATTTAGCTGAGGGCCTGGATTCCATGGCAAGATACCACATGAGTTCAGTCTAAGACCTGGAGCTCATGACAGCCCCCATGAGTCCAGCTGGAGGTCTAGAGCCCACGACAATGACTCATGCAAGTTTATTTTACGGATCTGAACTGAGAAGGCCCCAAGGTCAGCGGTGACAGCTCCCCCTAAAAGTACCATAGCCATCCTCAGGGACAATAGGCTCCTGAGCTCCTCCGACAATGAGGACAGCTGAGTTCCTGTCAGGAAGTCAGCTTGACAAGTCTCTCTCCGAGATGGAGCAACACACTGTCTTCGCCTCTGGAGCCAGGAAGTGGTGCTCAAAGTAAGGACCAGAGTTCCCCTAAAGTGAACTGCAGCCGCTCTCAGTGACATCAAAATCCCAAACTCCTCTGACTATGAGAACAGCCACATTCATATCAGGAAAGAAGCTTGACAAGTTCCTCCAGGAGAACCAATGGCAACAGAAGAACCAGCACCACAGAGAACCAACAACACTCGTCCTTCCTCTCCAGTTCTCCTTTTTATCTAGACGACAATCCTCAGGTGAGCCATCCACACTCAGCACCACGCTGATTCAATTTAGCTGGTGTTACAAGTTGACCACCAGGGAGCAATCCACCACAATAACATAAAACATGCACTGGATTTGAGCATCACATACATGATAATATAATTTTTGTACAACATCATTGTGTTGGAATTCAGGATTCATATCTGATGTAATTTTCAACAGTTAATAGGTTAGAGAACAAATGAAATAATCCTAAAATTTTTCATAAATTTGTTACAGTTTCACTCCCTTAAATATACTTGTTATAATAATCATCTATGATACCTACTAAAAATTAAAATACTTTATTTGTTCACAATTGTTGTACTGACCCTTCCCCCTGGAAGTTCTGGTTTTGTATGTCTGAGGTGGAACCCAGATATGTTCAAATATAGTATATTTATTTTTATGGTTATGAAATTATCTTTTTATAAGCAAGTTTGACAGTGGGGAGTGCCCCCAATTTATAAGCAATACTTAGATGTATCTGTTCCCTCTCACCTGAATACTGACCCAGGATACTTCAAAACATCTGGTAGGAGGAGCACAGTGAAGTATGTATTCTGGGAAGAACATTTGTATCAGTCTTGCTCAGGGAAGAAAAATTCTTCCACATCCCAAGGGAGTATCTCCTAAGCAAATGTCAATACTATTATCATTAGGCCTATTTAAATATTGCACAGGTCACTGCCCTATCTCAAGATGTAGAGAAATTGAAGAGCAAAAGTGCTGCCTTGGTTTACCAGCAACCACTCTCCACACAGCTGCCATATCAGCAATTTCTGCACCAACCCTACACTGGCTGCAAATATGAAAGGATATCAGGGCACAGCAGCTCTGGACCCTGCCTGTCCCCTGGCAACTGGTCAGGGCTGGGTCCTCCCCATCTTTTGCTTCGACTTCAATCTCCTTCTCAGCAGTTCTTCCAGTTTTAACATCTTGACTACATTCTCTGTTCATTTGTAAATGTGTGCCTATTCTTCATTTCAAAGTTATGAGATGTCTATTTTGGAAAATACGAATAATTTAAGAAGTAGTAAATTTGATTTGATGTGACAGATGAAAGCCACTGGAGAAAATATTGTAACTACCCAAGTTTGCAGTAACTTTTTTATTGCCCAATAAAGAACTTTCTCAATTTGGAAAAAAACACAAATATGAGGTATTGTTGGTTATGGCTTTTCTTCCCAGAAACTTAAAATGATTTACAAATAGTTCATAACACATTTTGAAAGGTGGTGCCAAATGCTACCATTCCCAGGAAAAGATGAAATGTACTTTTTCTTTTGAGAAAACTACACATCCATGCACAAAGGCAAAGTCATCATTTGAGCAATAAATATTTATTGAGTAACTAATAAACCACTGTACTAGCTGTTTAAGGAAAAAATGGAAGAAAGCAAATACAAGATATTAAAAGTTTGATTCCATAGGTTGTTATAAGAATTACACACTATTACATGTAAAAGCATTTCAAGTAATCTGAATGTATAAAGAATGTTCAGTAAACATCTGTGGTCTTCACTGTTTTCCTTCAAGAAGCTTAAGATGTGTACATGCAAATGTATGTAACAGTTTTCTCCAATATTTGGAGCAGGTTTTGCATATTGATAATTCCATTTTAAGATCCCAGCAACAAGTTCAGGAAGTTAGCCATAAAGATAAACAGAAGTCAACTAAAGTCAATTCAGCGTGTGTTAAATTGCAAATCAATTCTGGAACAGTAAATTCCATTCAATAGTTCTCAATCAAGATGATTTTGACCCCAGACTGCATGGGACATTCAGTAATGTTTGAAGATATGCTGAATCATCATTAGTTGATACAGAGCAAGTTACTATTGGTGTCTAGTGGTTAGAGGGCAGGGATAGTGTTAAACATTTCACAGGGCTTGCTCTAGCCCTCCAAAATGAAAACTTATTGGAATCAAATTTATGACACTGCTGTGGGTGTGGTGGAGGCAGCAAATTTCAAAAAGAGCCACATATTCAGACACAAGAGAGAGTCTGAAGAGAGAAGTGGAGAGAAAGCTAATGTAAACAACAATAAATGTATAAAAACCATGAGAAGCAACTTTACAAAATAGTGAGGTCACTCTTGTTTTCTTCCCATCTCTCAGTTACTCTCTATTTCTTCCAACCATTCTACTGGTGGCCCTAAGTATTTGCTAGGGAATCTAGTCCTGTGACTCAGATCCTAGAACTCTGTCCCACTTCCAACTCCACTGAGCTCAATCAAAATTCATCCCTCTGCTTTGTACAAGTCTTACAGTTCCAGAATTCTTAGGCACAGTTCTATTCTTTTAGCCTGATGCTTTGTTTAAAATGGATAAGTAAAGCATTCCCTTGCCTTTTAAATCCTGGCTTCTATAGACACAGGGAAAGTAACTTGACATTTTCTGAGATGCCGAAAGCTGTCCATTAAGTCCATTTCAATAAATCATCTGCAACTAAATGTGGTTAATGGTGATGATGACCCATGTTATCAAGTTTTCATCATCAGTTCTACTAACATGGAACAGATTATTAGGCATATATCATCCCAAGCCATTAGTAACCAGACATTTCTACCAGTCATTTCTCCCATCACATGTGTTTTCCCTGTGTAAGTGGTCAAAATTGTGAGGCTTCATTTCTACACCTTGAGCTTCACACTTGTAAGAATTTCATCAATGGAAATTAAATGGTTTAGTGCACTTCTTCCATTTCTGGGAAGAACTTTTCTGTGTCATTTTCCCACTGATACCTTCATATTCAAGAACATTCACCTTAAAAACGTTCAACAAAGGCGATGTTTGAGAGAAAACTCTATGAATTCATAAAAGTTAATGAGGATTGGAGAGTAATTTCATAATTCATGCTCTTTAACATTTGGTTTGTTTTGCATGTTTGGTTTTGGGATAAACAAAGACATTTTCCCTACATCTTATTATTTTGAATCTCACGGTAACTTTGTACATGTCCGATAAAGAAGCCAGAATCAAGGAACTAAAAGAACATGAAAAATGTCTAGCAGCTGCTCGATTTTAATTACTTAGAGGCAAAAAAGTTGGTCAGGAGTGCAATTCTTTTGTTTACTCTTAATTTCCTTCTGCTTTTAAAAATATAACTTGTATTCACATAAATGCTACATCAAAGTAGTCATAATAAATAATTACAGTGTTATCAAAGACTGTTTTGTTCTTCCAGCTGCTAGATTGGTTTTATTTACATAGTATTGTGAAGTGACTCAAAAACAGCTGCTATTTTATGTGAGCTATTCCTTGATTTGATTTGAAATGCTTTCTCTACTATATCCAGTGATACTTTAACAGCAATGGCAGGCTCATGACAAAACGGTTTTTGGACTTTTGTGTATCTCAAAAGGAAAATAACTTTACTCAGTTGCTGAATGTTGCGAATGAGAATATGTTGTTGCACCAGGGAATGCTCCCTTGAACTTGCACGGATTCCAGTTGTGTCTGGAAAGCACACAGCTGTGAAAGATGTGCCCAGGTCAGACACCTAAAGCACTTGCTCAGGAGTACGTGCTGCAGGAAAACAACTGTCCACCCATTAAAACAATTTACCCTCTCAGGAGGCAGCCATTCTCTCAATCCTCAGTGTAACTGAACTAGGGAGCTGCAGTATGCATAGGAGTTGTCCCAAACAAAGAAACAAAGTCAGAGCAGAGGAAAAAAGGGTGGGGAGAGTTACAGCATGAGAATAGAATGGGCAAGGCAAAGAGATGAAAAAGACTAAAATGAGATAAAAATAGAGGAATGGAAAAAGTGAACATTCCGAACTGCCTCATTTTTTACTGGTCACTGCAGCAAGGACTTTTTTGTTGTTTGGTGCTGAGGATTGGACCCAGGAGGTCTGGCACTAGCTCTATCACTGATCTGGATCCCCAGCCAGTATTTCTGAACAGCATTGATTAATTAATCCATGTCTGAGTCATTGGAAACTTCGCTCCCTCCACTTTCACAAAGAAGTGGAAATTTTCCTTAGCTTTTCTCAGAGAAGGAATCACAACTGGAGGAGTGGTTGTAGTCATATTTGACCACTACTAAAACCTATTATGACTTGGTATGCCTTGGGCACCTCAGGATCAGTTGCTTCCTGACTGGAGAACTTATTCACTTTTTGACATTCAGACTCAAATTCATTGGTTATGTAAAATCCAAGCTATTAATGTGGAGAGCTAATCAATATTTTCTTTTAATCAATTTGCCCCATATTTATTTTTATATCATTTGGGAAATCATAGATTTTACTGTATCAAGATTTTCTTTGCAAAAATTTATTTCTTTGAACAGAAAATATTTTGTCCCAGGAGTTATAGTTCATAGGTGTAGGAATTATTGATATTGTTCATAACATAAAAATGTTTTGAATGCTTTATTTAATATAATCTTAAAGGTATTAGTCTGCAAGAAATAAATGAGCATGAATATTTGGTTTACATTTATCCAATTTATTTGGCTTTTACAGTTTCTTTTCATATTATTGTTGATGTATGATACATGTTTCTTTAAATTAAATACTTAAATGTCCATGAATAAAGAAATGACTAACTAAATTATTAAATTCCCATAAAATACAATATAATATTGCAGTTAAAACAATTAATGTAAAACCTTATGTTGATCTAAAGTGAAAGAACATTAGAGAATAATTTGTGTAATGTGACCACAGTATTAAAAAGAAAAGAAAAACTATTGTATGTTTATATTTGCATTTTCCTAAATAGTATGAATATGGTACAAGGAACTCACCCATGCATAAAAAGTAGCAAATAATCTGCACAGACATTTCTTGTGAAACACACACACACACACACAAATGGCCAACAGGTACATGAAAATGCATTCACTATTACTAATCGTTAAGGAAATGCAAAGTAAAGCCATGATCAAATATCAACTTTTACTTATAGAGTGACCTTTATCAAAGAGATGAAAAGACATTAAGTGTTGGTGAAAATGTGGAGGAAAAAACTCAGATATTGCTGGGAAGAATGTAAGTTAGCACAGATATGAGTAAATTAGTACAGATATTATGGTGCACCATATGGAAGTTTCCCCCCAAAATAAAATTACTATATAATTCAGTAATTTGATCTTTGTATATACACACAAAATAATTTAAATATTATGTTGAAGGCATATTTACACTATCATGTTCATTGCAGCATTTTTCACAATAGAAAAGATATGATCACCCTAAGTACTCATCAATGGATAGGTAGATAAACCAAATGTGACATAGAAATAGTAGAATACTATTCAGCTTTCAAAAAGAAAAATCTTATCATTTGCTACAACATAGTTGAATTAGAGGGCACTGTGCTATGTGTAATAATCCAGAAATAGAAAGACAAATACTACAGGATTTCATTTGTGTGTTGAATGTAAAATTTGAACCCAAAGAAGTAGAAAGTAAAATTATGGTTAACAGAGATTGAGGGAGTTGATGGTGTGAGGAACTGGTGACCAAAATGTACAAAGTTTCAGGTAGACAAGAAGAAAAAATGTTGATATATATTGCACAGCACAGTGACTAAAGGTGATATTATATATTGTGTACTTTATAAATGAAAATAACAAAGAGAGTATATTTCAAATCTTCCAGCATAAAAAATGACAGTTAAACAAGGTAATTGGGTAGGTTAAATGACTTGATTTTATCATTTCACATTGTAATCACGTGATATTATACCTCATAATGATACAGAATTTTCAGTCAAGTTTAGTGTGTTGAAGAGTATTGAAGGAGCTCTGCCTAGAAACCAGTGCCATGTGTGGACCACTGCCAGAGTGGGGACAGTCAGATCCAAACCTTTTCCCATGAGTCAGCACCATTCACAGACTGTGAGGGGAGAGAATAAGGCCATGCCAGGAAGCAAGCCCTGCCTGGAAACTAGCACCATGAGTGGGCCACTGCCAGAGTGGGGACAGCCAGACCCCAGCCCCTTCTGGGGCACAGACTGACAAACAAGAATTATCAATACCCCTCCTCCATAAGTGACCTGCTGATCAAGAGAGACACAGGCTGTGATGATAGCTATGGAGGTGAAATGCAATTGGATGCCTGTGGTGCTTTGGTGTTTCACTGACCTTGCAGGTCTAAGGGCCAGTGGTTTGATCATCAGTTCAGAGGATAGTGGTACACAGTGTGGCATCTAGTGGGGATCTCCTAAGGGTTGTAGCCATCGTTGTTTCCCTATTGTCTTGTTTTGAAGTCCTGTATCATTTTCATTGCTTTGTTGTGTTGGGTTTTACTCTCTTTTGTTTGGTTTGGTTAGGTTAAATCTCATATGTTAAAGGATAACAAGATATATTTTGGTAGCTATTTTGGATTTACTATTGGCTTGTTTTGAAGTCCTTTATTGCATTCATTGTTTTGTTTTTATCGTTTCTATTCTATTCTATTCTATTCTGTTTGATTTTTACTATGCCTGAAGGTATCTGCAGCTATTTTAAAGACAACAAAAGGCATTATGTTAACTATTATTGATTTCATAATGTTGCAAAGTTCTGTATCACTTACACTGGTTTGTTTTGATTGGTTTTATTCTATTTTATTTTCCTTGGTTTTATCCCCTTTAAAGTAAAATTAAAAAAATAAAATAAAAAAAGAGCATTGAAGGATAGTAAAGAAGAGAAATTTATGTTTTCCAATGTATCTTGTAGTTCTACTTATGATCATGTATTATGGCATTGCTCTGGTAATTTGTAAAGAAATACTTAATAGGTAAATTGAATGTGTATCAATAAGTTTATACTTCCTCTATAGTATAACTTAGCTAACAAAACATAACTTACAGTTGGAACACAGTAATTACTTTTTCCAAGCATAACATGTCACACTAATTTAGCTAATGCTTGATGGTGCTATTGTTTCTTATAACAAGTGAAGTTACTAACTCCTATCGGGTAAAAAGAAAGTGCCAAGTGCTTAAAATGTTATCTCATTTACTGATAATAACAGAACTAAGAGTAAGACACAATCAAAGAAGCAAATTAACTCATCAGATCTGTTAAGTGCCATAACTGATATTAAATATGACATCTGTCATTTCACTAAATATCACTGCCTCAATGTTCTTGATGTATACATGATATAGGTCAACATATAAACAAACACTCAAATAGAAACTATCAAGACAAATGAACAAAACATTGAAACAGTATTAAATTAATTTGTTGGCCTGGTAATTATGCCCTTGGTCAACAAATGACTTGATGAATAAAACATGTAGCAGATAAGAAAGAATATGAAAATGCAAATAATGCATGCCTATGGCATAAATGAGTTAGTCATAAATGTATATTAATGCTGTGCACTGTTTAACAGTCCAAAACAACTTAAAAATTAGTTGGATGAGGGCTGCATGAGTCCTAAAGTTACAACTTTATATTCCGTAGCCTTTGAATCACTAAGGATTTTCCTGCCATTGTAGGTCCATTTTTTCACTTGATTTTCTCTGTAGCTAAAGACCTTGAAAGCTGACGCATCATCTACTCGTTTTTCACTTACTTTCATTTTTAATACCTTTCCAATTACCAGCAAAAATTCTCATGTTTTCCCAAGAATTTCACTTTGTTTAGCTATTGGTTAGATTTATTTTTTCCATTCAGACTTATGTTTACTGAAATATCTGACTTGATACTTGAAGTTCACTTATTTTTATTTAATTAAGGATTAAGCAGAGGTCACTTTCTAAGTCTAAAAAATTATCTTTAATAGATGTTGTACCAGGTGTGGTGGCACACTCCTGTAACCCCAGTATTCAAGAGACTGAGGCAGGAGGATCATCACTAGTTTGAGGCCAGCCTGGGCTACAAAGTGAGTTCAAGGCCAGCCTGAACTGCATAGCAAAACCATCTCAAAAAGGCAAAAAAAATGCTGTTTGTTAAAATAGAGGATATTTAATCAGATATCTCAAAATCCAAATATATATGCTGTCAATTTCAACAAAAATATTTTATTCTTTCTTAACTCCAAAAAAATCTGACTCATGACTACATGATATGCTTTATATACTTTCATAAATATCTAATCATATAAGAATTTAACTTTTGTATAATGATGCTATAAAATAGAATTTTCAAGCCCTGAAATAAAATAAAATATTTTAATATGTATCAGGAGGAAGATAATATTGTGGCACTTATCTGAAAATTCACTGATATCTGTTACATGATTGTGACCTGGGCACACTAGTGCATATTATTTGGTAATTAAAACATTTTTCCACAGCATTATATAGTATGTAGTATATAATTCATAAAAGAAGACATAAATAAGCAACGGGAATAAAGAGGTGCTCTATATTATTAATCATCAAGGAAGTGAAAATCCAAATTACATGGAGATATCATCTTACTCATTAAAATGGCCATTATCAAATAAACAATAACAACAGAACAGAAAGAAAAGTGTTCTGAGGATGTGAACAATTTAGAACCCATGCACACTACAAGTGGGTATGTAAAATTGTTCAACACAATGGAAAACGTATCCAGAAACCTATTGTTTCTGGATATGCATGAGAAGAATTGAAATCAGAATCTTTTACACAACAATATATTGTTTTGAATTTTTTTATTTTAAAATAAAAACAGGATAAACATGGTGATGCAGAATTTCAGAACAAAATAATAGGAGACTAGCAACAGTTAATATATTGTGTATTATCTTCAAAGTAGTTACTCAGATTATAAGATACAGGCATGGAAAGATGGTCAAACAATGAAAGCACAAACTGTCCTTTTTGATGAATTAAAAATTTAGTAGTATAATTATCTGCCTTGTATTATATATAATTTATAATATAATATAATATAATATATAATCTTTTGACTTCTTTCTTTTCTCCTTTACCCATCCCAGTTGTTCTTTCCTTCTGAGCAGTTCATTTGTTCACATGTTTGATTCAGTTCTGTTATTTCTTTGCTCACTTTTTGTCTTGTTGGAGACCACTATGAAGCAGTTCTGAGCAGGATTTAAAATTTACTAATTGGCATTTTATTTATCTGTGAGCCTGTCCTAGGCCTAGGCCCCTTGCCTGGCGATGGGAGCTGATTCATAGTAAGAAAGCTCTATGAATCACTGGTCCTGATCGAGGCCTGTAGTGGCCAATGAGGTCAGAGATACCTCAAAAGGCAAGGTAAAGAAGGTTATAGCTGAGGACATATTGGCTCCAGAATTAATTATGTTAATAGAGACTGCCCTGCAGGCATCTTACTCTGCAGGGCATCACAGTCCCATCACAAAGGCCATCTTGGAGATAAAATAGTTCTCCTTTTCTGGCATTCCTTCCTCCTTGGAGATGTCCTTGAAGTGACTCCCAAGTCCTGCTCAGTTCCCGCACCACCCTCAGCACCTCCCTCAGTATCCCCTCTCTTTGTCTATTTGAAAATATATATGGGTGATCCAGAGAAGCTCTTTGTCTTAGCCCTCATGATAGGTGCAGAGTCAAGAACTCTGCAGGGGCTTTGATCCTCCTGGAGCCCTAAAAGCATACCACTTGTCTCATTTATTTAAGTCCTCGCAGTACACGCATTCGAAAGATTGGGGATCTAGACTGGGTCCCTGATATTGTCTAATCCATCTCTTTGTGACAATGAGTATTAAGGTCCCCAGTCATAATTGTGTCATTGCTTATTTGATGTTTCATGTCTATTAATATTTGTCATTTTATAGTTGAATTCTCCCATATTTCATGCATATATGTTTATGATTGTTATTTATGCCTCTTGAATTTTTCCCCTAACAGCTCCGTAGATAACTGCGTTATCTCTTTTGATCATTTTTGGATTGAAGTTTGCGTTATCTACAAACAGAATAGCTACCCCTGCTTTTTTCTGGGTTTCTGTTGCAGGAAGTATTGCTTTCCATCTTTGACTTTCAGTCTGTGAGTTTCTTTTGTGAGTTAAATGTGTTTATTCTATTCAGAATATTATTTGATCTTGTTTCTTGATCCATTCTACTAATCTGTTTCTTTTGATTGGTGAACTGAGGCCATTTCCATTGATGATTATAACTGATATGTATTGGCTTATCTTTCTCATGTTATTGTCCTGTTGTTGGTTCCCTGATTTTCCCCTCTGTTTAATTGCTTTACTATGAAAATCATTATGAGAGGCAGCGGGATGTACTGACTAGCACACTTGATTTAGAATGTTATGGTCCTTTCTTAGTCCACATTCTATTATCTTATGTGAGTTTTGATATATTGGAATTCTTCTGAAAGTTAATTTTCTCATCTTAAAAGTAAGACTGAAGATAGATGATTATATGTTTGCTATGTTTGATAATATATTTCATACACAATTCAGTGCTGTATACTCAGTAGTGTATTAAAGACTTACAATGTGCCAGTAATAGTAGTAATAAAAATAGTATCACTAGAAATAGTAATAGTAGCAGTGGTAGAAATAACAATGGCTATAAAGGTAGTAAAAGCAGTGGTAACAATAAAAAATGTAGTAGAAGCAATAGTTGAAACAATAACCCTAATAAGAGTAGCTGTGGCAATATTAATACCAAGAAGTATTAACACCAAAAAAGAAGTTGCAGCATTCATAGTCCCTACTTGTCCTGATTTTATTTTCAATAGAATTGGTCACTTCTAAAGGAATATAGAACATCTTTATTAATTATAATATTTTTTATTTTGTGCTTTTTCCCAGTAGGTCAGGATTTTTTAATTGCTTGGCTTTTGGATAAATGCCAAAGTCCCAAATCAGTGAAAATACTGAAAAAATGATTGTTAAATAAACATATACACTGTATTAGAAGTCCCATTAGCTTTGAGACTTTTTATTCTCTGAATATGTTTTGAGCATTCACAACAGAGTAGATCTCTCTTGTCTTTGAAATATATCATAAGGAACAACCAATGTCAAATTTCCAGAGCAATTTTATGTTTTTTAGAACATAATTCTCATTGGTAAACACAAGAGCACATAAGAATCTGCAAGGCATTTTCTAATTAATTATTTTCATATACAACCACTGAGTACTTCCTATTCTAAATGTTGGAGAAAAATATCAACATTATTATCCTCAGGGAACTCACAGTAAGAAAAGAATACTTAATACTTAAGCACAAATTTACAGTGAAATGTTTTCAGTCGTTCAACACACTTATTTATCTTAGGTTCTGCCATTTTTCAAGTGCTACTCTAGTTGTTAAGGACACAGGAACAGGAATAAAGTACAAAGAGCTTCTCCACTGGAAGTTTTCTAATTCAGAGTATAGTCATACAACAAATGTGCAAGTAAAAATGCACTGTGCATAATAGTGTTAAGTACTATGAGAAAATAACAAAGCTGATTTTAAAAAAATAAGAATTGCAGGAGTTGGAAAGTTATTATTTTACCTAAGATAGTTAGAGTAGAATTTATTGATAAGTTGACACTTATCAAGTCTGAAGATCTGAAGGATTCTTGGAGTGGAGCATGTAAATTTCTGGAGAAAGAGAATTCAGAACAAAGAAAACAGCATGTCAATAGCTTCAGGAGGAATTGCACACACTGGAAAATCAACAAGGAAGTGACTGTGGCTGAAGCATAGAGAGTAAGGGGAGTGGTACAGATAAAGTGGAGAGTGTAATATTTAGGATGTTGAATGTCTTCCATAAATCCATATAGTAACGGTTTGGTCCCCACAATAGTACTTTATGGAAGTGATGGAGTCCATTGGAGTGGGATCTGGTGGGACATCAAATCACTGCGAGGACTCCTTCAAAGGGAATTGCCAGATCTAGGCATCTTCCTCTGGCTTTGTTCTTCCTGATTGATGAGGTGAGCAGTTTTGGTCTGACCTGCACTCCCATCATAGTGCGCCTCACTGATGGCCCACAGTCCTGGAGTTCAGCAGTCAAGGACTGGAACTTGCAAAAGTGTAAGCCACAAACAAACCAAACCAAACCAAAACAAAACAAAACCAAACCCTTTTTCTCTTCATGAGTTGATTTTCTCAGGCATTTGTTATACAGATGCAAAGTTGACTAACACCACAGCATGGGAAACCTTAGAAAGCAATGAAAGTAAAATTGCTTTTACAGTAAAATGTGAAAAAGCTGGAATATTTTAATCAAGTTTGTGACATGATCCAACTTGAGTTTTTAAGGGATCATGGCCACTGTGGAATCCCTTTAGTGTACTAAAGGATTAGGGCAGGAAGAATGAAACTGGCTAGGATAAAAATGAAGCAGTATTAGCAGAGCAGGATGATGACCTGAACAAAGATTCTAGCCATGAAAAAGGGGAGAGGCAAGGTTCTATTCTTGATAACTTGTATAATGGAGATAATGATGGTATGACTTGCTGATGAGTTAGAGATGGATTTAAGCAGCAGAGTGACTGCAAGGATGGCTTCTCTCTACCCGAGCATCTGGAAGCGTGGAAGTGCCATTGAAATGACTGAAGAATGAAGAGAAGCAAGCACTGAGGAGAAACCTGGAAGTTTAGTTGTATGTTTGATATGAAGGAACTTTGGTAAATCAAAACAAATAGGCACTAGTTAAGATAAAACCTTAGAAGGAAGAATGCAGGTGTCAAAGAAAAAAGGATCAAAGAAGACTTTCTGAATATCACCTGAAACTTGTGTCAATAAGAATTAGAAATTATCCACAAATTTTGGCAAAGTATTATAGGGAAGGGAGTTCATACAAAAATCAATAAGAGGAGTGATAAGAGTACTTAGGTGAGATGAAAAATAATTAGCCAAATATGTCTAAAGCTTATCCAAATCATGGAAAAAGTCAAGGCACACAACAGAAATTTAAAAATTATCTACAACTACTTGTATATATGAGTTTATAATTGAAGCCATAACAATAAGCTTGAAACTTATGAAAAATAAAAGTGGTATGCTACAGCTCCAACTCTAACAAACAATACTTGAAACATAGAAAAAGAAAGAACACGTGAAAGACAAAGGAAAAGAATCCACAGGAGGAGGAAAGAGTTCTATCAAAGAATGCAAAATCTTGTGTGTCAGTAGAGAAAGGGAGAAATCAATGAAATTAGACACTACAACACATATTCCTGGGATTTCCTGAATAGGAGTCTATGAATGACTATTCACTCTACAATATGGTAAAAAAAAGATAGCAGAAATAGTTTAAGGAGCAAATGAGAAAGGGTAGAAATATACACTATGCTATGGAGAGGAGACAAAAGAAATTTTAAGACAGTTACAGAACATTCTAGACTAGTGGATTAAAAGAACTCAAATATTTGAATTGAAAGGCATTATTGAGGAGAAATAACATGCAAAATTGAAGATATTAATGATTCAGGACTAATAAAGCAGAAAAGCTAAAGCAAAATTTGAAATATGTGTAAGGGAGTATCATCAAGCTATGGAATACAACTGACCTTGAAGTTTGTTGAGCAGAATTTATTCTATGATCTTGGAGAGTAGATTGTACATATAAATATGATGGAATTACTCTCTGTGGAGGAAGCCATAACATTTAAAAGGATCAAATGATACCCTGATGAAATAGGATACAGATCTTCTATCTGAAGTTAGTAAACTGCATATTCAGCACAGAGAGCAATGAGAAACGCTAATGTGAACATCAGATAAAGGAACTGAAGTGCCTGGTGAACTGGATTATTACTATTATATAGCAATGTGATTGAAGAAATGTAAGAAAGCTATAGTGAAAACAAATAACTAATATTATAAAGCACTTAAAATCAATGAAATCAATGTTCCGAGGATAAAGTAAAAAATTATAGTGTACCATCTTTAACCTAACACTTTACATCTCAGAGCCCACAGCCAAACACAGCCATATTTTCAACTGACATAATATTTTAATGTGTTGACTAGAGCTTATCTGTATTTTTGCAAAACTTGTTCAACTAAAATCAATTCTTTGAATCCCGAATAGAAGAAGATTACTTCGTACTTTTCATCATTCTCCAAATCCCTATCATCAAGAACAACTTCACTGAGTATATGATATACATGGCAGTCACAATAAGAAGAAAATTTTGAGAAAGATGTCAGTGTATCTCAAAATAACTACTCTAAGGTCTATCCTAACTTCTTTAGTGAGGATCCAATCAAAGTAATGATTGTTTTTTTTCCTGGAAGTCATTTATGTGGAGTTGAGTTTTGCTGCAAATATTGTTTTATGTTTTCTCCAAATAACTATCTATAATTATCTGGTAGTAAATTAGAAAAAAAAACTAAAGGAAATCATTTTACTTGGCTTTCTAGTTTAATGGATAATTCCTCCCTTGCTTTTTCTGTGAAAGTTTTTCCAGGTGCCAAGTAGACTCCATTAGTGAAACACTAATGATTTATGCCATCCTAAGATATTATAAGAAAATTCCTTAGGTTCCTTTTAATATTCCTCTTATTTCCCTTGGTGAAATGTCTTAATGTTGTCAGTCTGGGGTTTATCTCTTGGATAATGGTACTCAGAAATTCCCCGCTTTGGACTTACAGTTTTTACCCTAACTTTATCCGTATGATTCAGAATTTGGTGATCCTTAAGTGAATACTATGGCAGGAAAAATGTTAATGTAGACAAATATAATCTTTACAAAATTTAATACATAAGTTATCCCATTTAAATTAAGAACTCTTGAGTAACAAACATTTTAACAAAATAAACTGGCATTCATCCATCATTAATAAAAGACATTATCCTCACACTGACGTTTCCTTATTATTACCTAATGGTTCGTTTGTTGCATGTAATTGTTATCTTTAGGTGTCTTTGAAACATCAGCATGTTACTAAAAAGTAATTAGATGTGAGAATAAAACTCCAATAAGCAAAAACCTAAATATCAAATATACAAACAGAATGTTGTAGTCAGGGGTTACATGGAGAACAACTACATACAGGACACAGGATTTGTAATACTGTTTTTATAATAATCACCCAAAGTTAAACACGAGACGGTGCAGGAAGATCTGTCCACAACACTAAGACCCAGGATAGCCGAGGGCCTGAATCCCACAGCAATATCATGCAAGAGTCCCGCTAGAGACCCGAATGCATGACAATGCCTCCCACAGTACCAACTGGGAACCTAAGAGCCCCCAATAAGGGCTCACGCCAGTTTATTCACGGTTCTGTGCTGGGAAGGCCACAGGTCAGCGGTGGAACCAGAAAGTCTATGCCAGCAGGGTGAAGGAGCTGTGCAGTGGGTTGAGGGTTCTACATAGGAGCCGAGAAGTCACACTCAAAAGAAGAAGTGGGGCTGCCCTGAAGAGCACCACAGCCATCCCCAACGGCGACGAGGTCCCGCGCTCCTCCGACGATGGAGAACAGTTGGGCACAGGTCAGGAAGCCCAGCGTGACCAGGTTCTCCAGCACACAGCCTCCCCTCCGGAGCCAGGAAGCGATGCACAATGTGAGGAGCAGGGCTCCCCCCGCAACGTGAACACAGCCACTCTCACCGATGAGGTCCCGAGCTCCTCCGACGATAATGGCCGAATCCACATTGGAGAAGCCAGCGTGACAAGCACCTCCAGGAGAACCAGCGGCTCCAACAGCAACTCTCAGAAGAACCCACAACGCCCGACTCTTCTTCTTCACGTCCCTATTTATGCTGGTAACTTTCTTCAGGTGGAGCATCTTTAACTCAACACCAGCTGAATTAATTCAACTGGTGCCAAGTTGACCACCAGTTTGTAATCCATAACACAGAACATTAAGTTCAAAACAAAAATGTTGACCATAAAACAGCTTATTCGTTTTCCACCCAGGAAGGTGGTACTGGGAGTACTGAGGAGCTTTTAAAAAGTAAGACCTACTGAGAGGTCCTTAGGTCACCACGGTCATATCCTTAAGGGAATGGTGAGATCCGACTCCTGGCTTGAGGTTTGGCCAACTTTCTCTTACACAAGATCTCCGAGTGATGCCCTACCATGCATAACCCCCCTCAGAACTGAAGAGGGTGCCATGCCTTTGACCTTCCAAAACTGTCAGGTCAATGCACATTTTCTCTTTAAAAGTTAGTTATCTCATTTTCATCTGAACACAAAACTGATTAATAAAATAAAACTATCACTAGTAGTTTACACTGTGGGCAAAAGTCTAGGGATAAAATAAAAAAATGGATCCATATTTTAGTAGATTCTACTCAAAAGAGGAAGATATTAAATAAACAGTTGGATTAATGAATTCCAGCTGACCTGAGCTATGTGTTAAGAGAGGAACTGGGTTTCCTTAGCAAATGAAAACAAACCTCTAGATTTGCACTGAGGCAGAGAAGCTGTGGAGGACACCTTGTCCTGACATCTGTGCAACAGATCATCTAAATGAAAATGAGGTGGACATTAAGCAGAAAAACTATTTTAGAGGGGAAATAGCATGTGCAAATCACATAGGGAGGGGCAGAATATGGATGAGGTGAGCTACTGAAAGTTTAGGGCAGTGAGGGTAAACCTTTCAGAACTTTCAATGATATAAAAACTCCACTGTGGCGTGTGTGCCGCAGGCTCACTGGACTAGGGTAGCAGGTGAATGTAGAACTAGAGGAAGAAAAGACTAAGCTGAATCTGAAGAAGTAGGACTCACTCAGGACTGCTTCTTGGGCAATGTCAAAGATTTAGATTTTGAAAAAAAAAAGGATTTGGATTTTGAAGAGTGATTTCACCAAGATGGTAAAGCAGAAGACAACAGTGCTGACACTCCTACAGAGAAAAAAGCAGAATGGAGAATAACCATACAGACCTTCCTCTCACTGGTGAGATCAGCTTCCTTGAGATGCCAGGAGATCCTTAGCAGACAAACAAAGGTGGAGGTTATCAGTATCTACTACTTAGCAGGAACCACCAGGGGCCCCAAGAGTCTGCTCTGCACACTTTTTCCATTTAGTTATCCTAATGCCTAGGACATGTTAAAAAATTAAAAATTACAGTGATCCCAAATTTTAAATTATAGTCTCACAATGCAGTCAAAGTTTCAAGCTGTGTTTGAATCTATGTACATTTGGTATGGTTGATACAAGTCAATCAGTGACTCATATCTCCACATTCAGTTGATGGCACTGTATTCACAATGAATCTCCAAGGTGTTCCTCCTGTTTGTTAACTCTTTGGTAAATTGTCTATAGAGACATATTAATAAAACCCAGAAAAATTCAGAATAGCAAATAAAACAGTACTTTAATCTAGGGTTCAAATTATAAAGCTATTTTGGTGGCTGCTTCTCCTGCTCCCTCTCCATCTCTTCTTCCTCCTTAAAAAATTTTACCTTCAGGATTTTTTTGTTTTTGTTGTTGTTGTTGTGTTTTAAGAAACTTTCAGTTTAACCACACATTTATTATCCTGGAAGTGGCAATGACCTGTTTTTACTTCAGCCTAAAATAAATGTTCCAATTACAGGAGGATTTGTATTGGACAAAGAGGCAGTACGTGACTAATGATCATGTTTACAGAAAGTTGAATTTATCTATGGGAATGAAATCATAACTATTATTTCATTATTTCCAATACAAATTCTAAGTTTTCAGTAGGAAATTCTTACATCCCTTTAATCATTAAGTGAAATTTTTAAAGCTTTTTAAAAAAAGTTTGCTTTAATATCTACTAATAGCTCATTCTAGTTCATAAATTATAAGGTGCTGAAAGCCTAAATGCAATTTAAATATATTGTTTCAGTTAATCTTCAGAATATATTGTTACTCCCTCATTTTAAAAATGAAACAATTAGAGCTCAAGGAGAACTAAATATCTATTGCACAGGTGGAGAGAGACAGAGCCAAAAACTAAAACCCAGTGCCCCAGCTGTCTCCACATATGAATATTTCCCATATGTGTCTTCGCTACAATTGATGTCTTCTCCACTTTAACAGTTTTGAAATTGTTGATCAATTTTAAAATTAAGGTGCATTTTACAATGGATTTCAAAAGTAACTTAGCAGATTCCAAGTTTAGAGGTAAGTTATAGCTTTCAAGTCATTGGTTCTGCATGATCTTGATCAGGTGTCATATATCAATAGAATTATTTGTACTGTGGAATCACATAACATTGTAATTTAATGCAAAATTTTAATTTAACTGCCAATTAAAATGGCTTCTAAAAGGTTAGGTTAAGATGCAGCTCCACGATGAGAAGTTATGGAGTTCACTGAAATCACCTGCTCTGCTCCACACAAACCAATTAAGGCAATAGAAATTTCCAAAGCTCTGAATGGATTATAGAAGTTCATATGTAGGAAATTACTGACTTATACATCATGTAGAGCTACTTGTATGCATTGTATATTTATTGGATGCTTTGAAGTTGGCAAAAATCCACCTTCAGAGAAAGGATTGTCTCCCAGCATGTCTAATCCAATTAAAGAAAATAAAAGGATAAATTTACAGACTAGGACAAAAGGATGAGTCTTAGGTTTTCATTAACAAGACTTGAAAGTATGTCTACTCCTGTGAGTTAAGCAGAGAAAAATATAGCATCTAATAAAGAAATCAAATGTACGATACAGAACTTTCAGTACAGAAAATTGAATAGACATAACAGATAAACAACTCAAAAGGCAAGAGATCTTTCACAAAGTTCACCTCTAGTGATCTCCTAAACTTCTGCCTCTGGTTTTTGATGCAATAATTTGACTTCAAGAAGAAGCAGTAAATGGAAACTTGATTTTTGAGCAATTTATATGCAGCGAAGATTGTTTTTTATAGAATTGACTTGAAGAATTCAATAACCATCATAACGTTTCCTAATTCAATAACCTTTACTGAGTCAGAAATGCCCAAAGCTTTGTGTTTCTGTCTTTAGTTTAAGTCTGAGTTCTAGGAAAATACAAATAGCAGGGCCAAGAAAGATGTCTTTTTTTCCTAAGTTTCTCATTTCTCTTACAGAGTATACATTTGGAGAAGTGATTTTGTGATATAGCAAAGGGTCACAAAATGAAGTGGTGTTAGGTACCAAATAAATATGAAAATGGATGGATGCATGCTGGATGAGAGGGAGTACACCAGACAGGCCCATGTGAAGGATCTCAGTGCTACTTAGCACCACGCAGTTGTTGCTCAATCCAAGAACAGGGACTCATAATGACAAATTTTCTGTTGGACTACCTGCTTTTTTTCTCCCTAATGCCACAAAAAGTTCATATTTAAAACTTGGCTCAACCAAAAAATAAATCAGAAAACATCCATACCAAAGAAACACAACTGCCAGTAGAATGTAGGTCCCCTTCTGTCATCCATTGAGAAATGCTGTACAATTTGAGAGTGAATTCTACAGTTGGGAAAGGAGAAGGGGGACATTTTTAAGTTGTGGAATTGGGGAACTTGGCACTAATATAAAACTCTGCTTAAATCATAGTTTGTAGTAAGGTTTGACCTTTGTACCAAGGCACCCTGACCTTGCAGGAAACACTGTCAGAAGTCAACACTGTCAAAAGAGGGAAGAGCGAGGAACCACAAGAGTCTCACTGATACAGAAATGTGGCCTTGGTCTTTGGGGGGAAATTCTGTATTGTCAACAGTGACGCAAAAGTGATGAGTGAAAAATGCTAATGGGGCATACAAGACATAACAGAGTAAATAAATTTAGTTTTCACATTAAATTTCTGTAGTTTTCAACAAACCCAAGGATTAAAAATGCCTTCTGGAATATGAATAACTTTATGTGAGGAAGAAGTGCAAAGTAAAAATGCATCAACGAGTTACATTGATTGGGATGACCTTATCGCAACCCAGTTCCTATTTATGAAAATGTATCATTGAGCTCAGCAGTTTACCAATTAAATTAAGCAAGCCAGACATGCTGCACCTGGAGAGTAAATCCTGATGCTCATTTCATCCTCTCTCTTTTCCACAATTCCTCCAGAGGAAACCATGCTTGATTTTATTCTGTTGTGAGCAATTTACCCTCTTCCTGAAGTTTCCTGCCTCCACTGTATTAGGATTCTCCTAACACATCTTTAAAAACAGGCAGTAAATATTAATTCCGTGTGGCTCTGCATCCTCTGACTGCTTCTCACTGCATTCAGTGTAACTTACAGTTTAATATTATGTACAACAATAAAAAGGAGCATCCTGATGGTTTCCAGATGTAAGTAACATTTAAAAACAGGGTTGACTCAGAAATAAGAATTATAGACCCCAGAATAGAAGCCAGTGCCAGGAAAGCTGTAATACACATCCTTTGTTTATTTTTTTAAATGAAAACTGATTATAAAAGAAATGTCTGCTAATTTTAAAAGTATTGAAATACACATTTCTCCAAAGAAGACATATAAATGGCCAACATGTATCTGAGATGAGGCCTGATATTATTAGGTATCAAGGAACTGCAGATCAAAACTATCGTATCACCTCATACCTATCAGGATGGTTATTTTTTCTAATGTTGGCAAGGATGTGGGCAAATTGGAACACCTAAAAAACGTGAAATGGAAGGAATAAACTGATGTCCAATTGAATTTTGAAACTTCAGTTTAAGTCATTATGATTATACACTTAATTTTAATGGGCATTTCTGTTTGGAAGATGGTTCCTGTGCTCTTCATTGAAGTTTCTATACAGCGAGTGGCACAATATGTACTAAGTACTCAGTAGTCAGATTTATTTTCTATTTAATGGTTTATATCCTTTGTATTAATTTAAGGAGAGTATTTTCATTGATTCAATTTTTCTCAAATATTAATTATCAAATTAGAGTCCATATGACATTGAACAGATAAATGAATAATTTGATTTTAGAAAAGAAAAGAATTGAGATTGATATAGCCTCCTGCTTGACAAGTAATTAATGAAATAAAAATGACTGGTCTGGAACTCTTACAGTGAGAAATAGAACATCATAGAAATCTTAAAATTAATCCTATGTTATTATTAATTTTCTTTTGAAAGTAGAGACATAGGGGGAGTATAATGTTTCCTTTTAAAAATGAATTATTGTTAGAGTTTATTATTCTCTTGTTGAAAACAAACAAATACTTCAAAAATTCAGGCTTCTTTACTATTTATTTTATCAAGGTTCATACTTTGTATCTGAATGTGTTCTGCTAATCTTTTTATCTGTAACATCCATAATTGGTCATTAAATGGGAAAAGAGTGTAAAAACCTTTTTTTAAAAATACAGTTTAACAGTCGATTTCTTTCTAACTATTTTTTTTGTATCTAAAAATTTAAATGGTTATAGAAAAGTGACCAACATTTAAGAGTATTTAGAAACAAAAAGTTGTTCAAAACCATTTAACTATAAAAACTCAATATATTTAAACCACAGGGAAAAACTATACATTTAAACCACAGGGAACTAACTATATTAAAAATATTGTATCATCCCTTTGTAAGCAAAATATCACAAATGAAAACAAATTATGTGTTTAATGATGCATACCCAGAGATGCATACAGTTATACTACCTTAGCTAACTGTAGTAACTGAAGTATCATAAACAAGTAAAACATACACCAAGAAAGAAGCACCTGCTGAATATGAGACTGTGGGTGGCATAAAAAAGGAACCTGCACTTTCATTTGATAATTTTGGTGGGTTTCTATAGTGTTCCTAAAGTCTGAACCCAATGCAGAGGCAGCTGAGGCCCCATAGAATGAGTTCCTAATCTAAAAGCAAAACTTCACTTACCTACTGGTGGCGAGTTGGACCTATTCGATCATCTCTGGGCATCAGATTATTCTTTAATAAAATTAAGATGAACTTGGAAAGAATACCTAACTTCAATCTCAAATAATTGAAAAATGATTTTAAAATTATTTAAACCATGAAATGTTATGCAAATTGTAGAAAACACACATACATTAAAGTTATTTTATAATCTCAGTACTCTTTTCTTTTCCTTCCAAAAATATCCTTCTAACCTA